>VDFB02188050.1:0-16355 GCA_007258455.2 Sequoia sempervirens | reverse complement strand
AAAGGTACCCACAAGTACAAAGGTATGTTAACTCTTAAATGTTTTAGATGTGGAAAGATTGGTCATTTAGCAACTAGGTGTTCAAAAAAGGAACAAGGAAAAAGTTTTAAAAGATCAATAAGAAGGCCCATTATGTTAATGAGAATGTCAGTATTTCAGATGATGAATCATATCATGAGGATTGTTTGTTTTTGGTGGAAAAGGATGAACCTAGATTTGATATCTCTAATATTTCTCTGAAATTTAATGATAACACTGAAGTTGCATTATATGTTAAAAGAAACAGAGATGAATGGTTGATTGATAGTGGATGTTCGAATCATATGACTGGTGATAAAAGTAAGTTTGTGAAGCTTGAGAAATATGGAGGTTTTGTTATATTTGGAGATCATAAAACAACACAGATTGTTGGAATTGGTTCTATTACCTTTGATGGAAAACATAACACTGACAATGTTTACAATGTGAAGGGTTTATATCATAATCTTCTGAGTGTTGGATAGATGTGTGAAAAGTGGCTATAATGTGGTGTTTCAGGATGATGATTGTGAGATCTGGAAGAGATACGAAACTGTTATTGCAGCTGGAAAAAGAACAAGTGGGAATATGTATCAACTAGAAGGAGCTACAAAGAGATGCTTATTATCTTAGTCCAATGACAGTTGGCTGTGGCACCAGGGTGAAGCCACAATAGTTTTTTACAGTTGAAGTGAGGAAGGAAAACTCACAAAAAATGAATGCATGGCAAAAAAACTTGATTTTAGGGGTTCGTACGAACCTATTGGTTCGACCGAACCCATTAGGGGTTCGCTAAAACCTGGGTTCGGGTGAACCCTTTTAATTCTTTCCCACCAAAAAAGCCAACACAACCCCTTATAGAAGGGGGGTTCGTTCAAACCCCTTATTCCTCATCCCCCCCCTTAGACACAAAAAAAATGTAGATTTTGGCACTTCGAAGCTCGGGTTGAGGATGAAAATGGAGGAATCTTCAAAAACCCAATTGGAATCAAGTATTCCTCGAAACGAGCTATCCAATGAATATAATTTTAATATGTTTTGGTTTTATTATGTATTTGTTTTTTTAGTTTTATTAAGCATAGGTTTTTCATCGAAAATGAAGGTCTATGTTTTGCACATGTGGAAAAATAGCAGATTATCAAAAAAAAAATTGAAAAATATGAGTGCACTAGATATTAAAGTCTTTGATCCAACAAAAAAAAATGAATTTTGATATATACAAAAAAAATTATGTGTTATGCAGTCGCACTATGTCTGAATTGTAATCCTTCATATCAGAGTTACAAATCTAAATTTGAAAGAATTAGAATTTTATCCTTCATGGAAAAAAAGTTATGCGTTATACAATGTGCGTCACTTTTTAAAAATACTATTTTTTGAAAAAAACCAATTTTCATGGGAGATGGAAAAAGAAGTGCAATATGATTCCAAAAATTTTGAAAAAAACATTTTTGAAATCTATAGACAAAATGTGACAAGACTCTAGTTTGCATCATCTTCAAATTCTTCACGGTTTTGCTGCTATAGGTGTCTGAATGTGAAGATTTAGTTAAAAAAATAATTTCAATGTCCAATTTGGCCAAAAATTGTAAACCTCTATTGTGGGATCACCCACCAGAGGATGTATCACATCAACTTCAATAATTTGGTGAGAATAAGTTCAAGAAGAGAAGTCAGAGACTTGCCAAGACTGACCAAACCAAACAACATTATCTACAAAGGATGCCAAGAAGGAAAAAAGACTAGAGAAACATTCTGAGGAAAAGAAGAATCATCTACCAGATTGTTGGACCTAGTACACACTGACCTATGTGGTCTAACTAGAACAAGAAGCTTACAAGGTGAGAGATATTTCATGCTTTTAATAGATGATTATTCTAGACTAACTTGGGTCACATTTTTAAGGGAAAAATTAGAGGCTTTAGAAAAATTCAATATTTTCAAGGCAAGAGTTGAGAATGAAGTTGGCAGGAGAATCAAGTGTTTAAGATTTGATAGAGGAGGAGAGTTTACTTTTGATGAATTCAACAATTTCTGTGAAAAACATGGCATTAAAAGATAGTTATTTGCCCCTAGAACACCACAACAAAATGGTGTAGTGGAAAAAATGAACTGAACAATTCAAGAAGCAGCTAGAACAATGATCATGGAAGCGGGTTTACCATAGGTCTACTGAAGAGAAGAGATACAGATAGCAGTAGCTACTCTTAATAGAGTACTGTTCCAAAGGAAATATGGAAAGACATCATATGAGCTATGGCATGGAAGAGCTCCCACAATAAAATGCTTCAAAAATTTTGGCAGCAAATGCTACATTCGAAGAGATGAGGACAATCTTGGAAAATTCAATAGTAGAGTTGAAGAAGGCATATTTTTGGGTTACTCCACAAGAAGCAAAGCGTATCGGTGTTACAACAAGAGACTGAACAAGATAGTTGAAAGTGTGAATGTGAAAGTAGATGAAGATGTTCAAAGAAATCCTGACAGGCATATTAAATATGAATTAGATGACTTGGATGACAAATGAGAAAAGGATAAGAAAGAAGAAGAAGAAGAGATAAAGGAAGCTCTGGAAACTACAACTAAAACCCCAAGGTATGTACAAAGAAACCACTCATAAAACTAGATTATTGGAGATAAGAATAAGGGAATCATCACAAGAAGCAAAGCAACTCAAGAGCAAGTATTATTGTGTCTACTCTCAGAAACTGAGCCAAAGACTGTGGAAGAAGCATGCAATGATCATAATTGGGTGCAGGCGATGAAAGAAGAGCTTGATCAAATAGAGAAAAATAAGACTTGGGAACTTATGCCTAGACCGACAGACAAAAATGTAATTGGAACAAAGTGATTATTCTGGAACAAGTTGGATGAAAATAGAAAGGTAATGAGAAACAAGGCAAGATTGGTTTGCAAAGGTTACACTCAAATCGAAGGCATTGATTTTGAAGAAACATATGCCCATGTTGCCCGGATGAAAGCAATCCAAATATTCTTAGCTTTTGCAGTTTTCAAGAATTTCAAAGTCTATCAAATGGATGTAAAATTTGCATTCTTGAATGGAGAACTAAAGGAAGAATTATGCATTGAGCAACTGGAGGGATTTAAATCCGGAAGTAACCTGGATGTTGTTTGCAAGTTGAAGAAAGCTTTATATGGATTGAAGTAGGCACTTAGAGCCTAGTATGGTAGATCAGACAAGTACTTGATTGGACAAGGATTTCAAAAGGGATCTGCTAATAGTGGGTATGTGCAAGATCATAATGGGCCAAAAAGTGGCAATGGAAAAAAAATTACGTTTTCCATTAACCCAAAAACGTGAAAATGTCGAGTTGACCTTTTTGTGGCTTGGGTGTCAATACATTACTCCAAAGCAATACCCAAACCAAGATTTCTATATCGGATATCTGATTTGAGGCACATATATATATATTGGGCTGTTAAAATCATTTAGCATTTGCACAAAGGCCGCGGGTGCACAATGAGGAGGATTTTCACATATCAGATATCTGATTTAGCCGATATCCAATTTGAAAGGTGAGTTTTTGGATTTTTTTTTGCTTTAATCAAATTTTGAATTAGATTTGTATAATTTCAGTTAGTTTTTTTATGGATTTTTTTTTCAAAATAGGGTTTTTGATTGATTTTTATAAAAAACTTGAGTTTAGAATGGATTTTGATTAAAAATGAATGTTTTTTTTATAGGTTTTGATTAAAAAATAGTGTTGTTTATATATTTTTATTAAAAATTAGAGAATCTTATAGATTTTTGTTAAAAAGTAGGTTTTTTTTTTTAAAAAAAAACTACGGTATTTTTACAATATTTTCATTTATATTATCTAATTTCAATTAGATTAATTAGTTTTAACTTTAATCAGGCATTATGGCTACTGAGAATGAAAATGCACAAATTCCAAATGATCCACCAGCTGAGAATGAAAATGCACAAATGCCAAACGCTCCACCACCTCCGCAGCCATCAATTGAAGACTTAATTGGTGAAAAATTGCAGCAATTGAGGGGAATTTCTTATGTTTATACGAGAATCCCTCAATTATCCTAGATGTCAAACACATTGAAGGAAATAATTAAAAATATAGAAACCCTCTCCACCCAACATAATGCCTTTCATTCATGTCAAGAAGACATGAGGGAATATTACGCATGTGGATTGTCTTATGATGATGTGAAAGATCTTAGAATAACCAAAGCCCAAATAGCCTCTTTATTTGTTAACCCTCGCACTGGTTTTCCAGTTAATGTTAATAAACCAAAACTTTCTATAAAATGGTGCACGCATAGGGACATTGTAGATAACTTTTGGGATTGTTGGTGTATGGTTTTTGATAAACCACAAAACAACAATTATGATATACCATTTTACTTTATTAAAAAATTATATGCTGAGTTTATGTTAGGGCATCATGTCAATTACTTTGACATTAAACCCTTCCAGGGTGTTGGTGGAGGTATGCCTCAGGATAGACCAGGGGTAGTTAGAGTAGTCTCGCACCCATATGTTACCCCTCCCCCCCTTCCTCCACCACCTCCAATATATCATCCAAATATTATGCAAGATGTGGCCACATAGACTATCTAGGCTATGCACTCTTTGAGTGGTCTTTTGGTTTCACATGCTCCTACAGTAGCTCAACCACATTTTTGTGATGTTGGAAATGGCTCGAGTGCTGCTATGTCATCCTCGTCGGGTCCACATATTTTTGTGCCACATACTTTCTCTATGTTCCACCAAATACACTTGGGTCCTCTTGTACAACCCGCTGAGCATCCCTTGGACACTTCTGATTATGACCTCCATGTTATGGACATTATAGATCATATGTAGGTGAGTGGAGCACACCCTACAGAGTCCTCTCCTGCTAGAGAGGGGGACATTGGAACAGTGACACAAGTAAGATTTAAGTTGTAAATTCATAACTTACATTTGTTTTTAAATGAATATTAATAAGAGATAGTATAAAGTACTAATATTTATTTACATGGTCTATTTAACAGTTGATTTCTAAGGAGGAGATTGCACAGGTGACTGATAGCACACTTAGGGCCATTTCATTTGGCCTTGACATGCACACAGTATATATTTTTGCACTCAATCCTTTACATTTTTTTATTATATACTTGCTTTTCATTTGAATTGTCGTTAATGAAATTATATAATAACTTATATGTTTATCTTATTTTCCTCTTGTAGGAAATACCTAGTGCAAGCGAGGTGCAGCCTTGTCCAGATTATGGAAGTGCAATGTTAGATAAGGGGAAGGTAATTAAACTCAAATTCAATTGAATTAATATGTTTAATATCTTATATTGATTAGACATACATCGAATTAGATTGCTAGTTTCATATGTACTTGTCATTTTTATGTATAGGCAGTTATGAGCTATACATTGTTGTTGACAATTACCACAATGCCAAAAGGAGTGGGTATTGGAACACCTCAAGGAGTAGGTGTTGAAACACCTAAAGGAGGAGGTGTTGAAACACCTAAAGGAGATAAAGAAAAAGATCAGCCTAAAGAGGTTTGTGTTTATTTTATTTTGTGTTTGGTATTTGTATGTTCCTATTACCGATAATTGTATGCTAACTTGGATCAATTTTATGTTTTTGTTCACATATATAGATTGACATTAAAAAAGTTGGTTTGGTTGGTTCTTGGAGAGGGGCATATTCTAGGACTCCTAATCCTTTGAAGAGATAGATATTTCAAGGAATCAAGATTTCAATTTTAGAGTTCAATTATAATTCAATGTATATTGATTTTGATGTTAATTATTTCATTTTAAATCATATAGTATAACTAATCTCAATTGTGGTTTGAATTTTTCTTGTGCAGCTACCTTCAGAGCCAACGAGTGCTTCAAAGAGGCTCCATTTTGATGATCCACCAGTAGTTTAGGATGAGATAGACATTTGGGCTTGTAAATTTTGAATAGACATCAAGATGGCATATGCCACATTTTGTAAAACTTTGTTTGAGTTGGCATTGATGCCATTTTTGTATATGGAGATACACTCAAGATTATTGGATAATTTGATATATAGAAGTTGACAATCAAAATTTAATTTCTTCCTCATGTGCATGATTAAACTCTTTGAAAATTTAACCAAGTGATCAATGGTTAAATATCAATGTACAACAGCATAAAAAAGAATGGTTGTATTATGTATTTTATATTCATATCGCTGATTGCATTGCATTGCACATATTTCAAACTCAAATCATTACTTCACATTGCATAACTAACAACTAGATGCTGATAGATGAAAAAAAATCAATTACAATATAGTTTTTACAAAGTCAACCTAAGCAATTATGCAATTACTTCACATTACATAACTAATAACTAGGATCAGTTGTCAATTGTATTTTCTTGTCATGGAATTTTATGAGACCACATTTATTTGAGGCATTTTTTCAAATAGTTCACTTCCTTGTCTATGCTACCACATTTTTCATACATGTGTACCAAAGCTTTTTATCAAACAATTCGCTGGCTTGTTGTTATGGCTAAAAGCCTAAAACAAGTGCTTTCAAACAAGCTATGGATTGATGCAGAGTGGGGGTGAAAACATATGTGAAAACTAGGTCCTTGACTCCTTTGGACCAAATTTGAGAACCAATAACATACCTTTGTCCTAAGCTAGTGAATTAGCCCTCTTTCACAAAGTGAGTTCCCTTTAAACACTTGATCTTCACAAGAACACCCCAAAAAATCTTAAGTTGTGTCATAAAACAACAAATTCTAAGATTATTCTGCACCTACAAGTCCTTTAGCAGGTTGTCCCATGAAACTATTTGTTTACCATGCAAATGCATAGGGTTTATTGAAAGTCCCACTTGCACAACTCCCTTGACCATTCCACCAACTCAAAAACCTCTATTATGACCCCAATATGCTTAAAAATTAAATATATTCCCCCACTCTCATTGATTTTAACAAACCCTAGGCTAAAAGCTCCATTTTCATGCAATTTAAGCAATGATTTGCTTAGGACAACAACTCCAAGACTCACAAATAATTTCCCCTTTCTTAAATGGACCTGCACACATTCAAATCATATTTTACACAGCCTCTCCACCGAGCCACATGAAAGGTACAATAGGTGGAGGGCTTCAATAATTCATAATTTACTCAAAATGCAAAATCTAGGTTCACTACCCACCTTGAGAAAATGTGGCACAAAACTCACAAAAAATGAAAACAAAGCACTCAAACCAACTTTAAAGGGATCTTGGGCCTGATTCCCCCTCATTCCACATGCTATTCTGCCATTTACTTGTTGTGTAGGGGTCGAACAATGGAGACAACACAGATTTTTTCTATAGAAACCATAGTTTTTGCAAAGTAACTCAATATGATCTTATTTATTCTTCAAAAAATTACATTCATCAATCCCAAAAATGACTTCCTCAACCTTTTTTAAGACTCCCCCACACAAAAAAACTGACCAACTCCCAATAACTGACTTACAAACTAAGTTACATGTTTGGGTTTAGGTTCGGGTTCGGGTTCAAGGGGTTCGATTTGCCAGTTCAGCTAAAAATATTTTGGGGGTGGTTTGGTTTGTTTTGGGTTCGTTAGTAAAAAAACATGTAATATATAATAATATATATATATATATATATATATATATATATATATATATATATATATATATACTGCTATATATATATATATATATATATATATGCGGCCTAAAAGCATGAATTAGGATTAGAATATCACATAACATCATATAAACAACAAAACCACCATAAACTTGAATGTAATTTAAAACATGCATGATAAATATCCATCGTTGAAACTTGAATTGTGGTAGCTTGATATATAGATTCTATTGATGCCAAGGTTCAATTTGTATGATTTTGAAAAAAGAAGCCAACTAAGTAGAGTTATCAACATTCTTCAGAAAACATAAGAATTAGTACACTAGCCATTTTGATGTCTTCTTGCAATCTCAAATGCTAAATTTGTGAAGAAGTTAACTCTGCTTCCCACTAGTTTCCTTTAAAAAGAAAGCAACAAGCTATGGTCTCATGGCTTTTTTTCACACGAAAATCAGCATTGGAGTTCGGTTGGAGGCTGAAAACTACTTGTAAGTGCATAAATAAATCTTGTTCTACAACTCATATGACCTAACCAACTGTTCCATCACATCTGGATGGTTATTTTTAGGCTAGGTATGGCCCCCTTTCACACCCAAATAGGCCAAAGCAGTTTGAGCTACGTTCAATTGGTAAAATCCCTTAAGAGTCCAAAGTGCAAAAGGGAAACAATCTTTGACGGACTATTTCTCAGAAACTGTGATGCCTAAAAAAATTTTGTTTGAGGATACAAGATCATGTTGGGCCCCTCTACAATAACCTCTCTCAAATTTTTCTATCTTAGAGGCGTTTTCTCGTGGTGGCAAGTTTTTAGTTGACAAAAAAGTTGTCAAATGCAAGCAATGTAAAGTTGCAAAGTGGTACAACTTTCATTCAGCGACTTGTACGACCAAATAGATTGTTCCAACACATTTGGATGGGTATTTTTACACTAGGGATGGTCCTCTTTTGCACCCAAATATGCCGAATCACTCTGAGCTACATTGGATCGACGATTTCCCTTAAGAGTCGAATCTGCTAAAAGGAAACAATCTTTGAAGGGCTATTTCTTAGAAATCGTGATTTTTTATAGACTCTTTTTTTGAGGCTATGGGATCGTGTTTTTCCCATCTACAAGAACCTCTCTCAGTTTTTGCTATCTCAAAGGCATTTTCCCATGGTGGCAAGTTTTCAGTTGAGGGAAAAGTTGTCAGATGCAAGTAGTGTTAAGTTGCAAAGTGGTGCAACTTTCATTCAGCAACTCGTACAACCAAACAGACTATTCTAACATGTCTAGATGGGTACGTTTACACTACGTATAGACCTCTTTTGTACCCAAATACAACGAATCACTCTGAGCTACATTGGACTGGCGATTTCCCTTAAGAGTCCAAAGTGTTAAAAGGAAACAATCTTTGAAGGGCTATTTCTCAAAAACCATGACATTTACAGACTCTTTGTTTGAGGCTACGGGATTGTGTTTTTCCCATCTACAATAACCTCTCTTAGTTTTTCTTATCTTAGAGGTGTTTTCCCGTGGTGGCAAGTTTTTAGTTGAGGGAAAAGTTGTTAGATGCAAGCAGTGTAAAGTTGCAAAGTGGTGCAACTTTCATTCTACAACTCGTACAACCAAATGGATTGTTCCGACATCTCTGGATGGGTATGTTTACATGATGGATGGTCCTCTTTTTCACCTAAATACACCGAATCACTCTGAGCTACATTGGACCGACGATTTCCCTTAAGAGTGCAAAGTGCTAAAAAGTGGAAATTTTTGAAGGGCTATTTCTCAGAAACCATGACATTTATAGAATATTTGTTTGAGGCTATGGGATCGTGTTTGGCCCATCTACAATAAATTCTCTCAGTTTATGCTATCTCAGAGGTGTTTTCCCGTGGTGGCAAGTTTTTAGTTGAGGGAAAAGTTGTCAAATGCAAGAAATGTAAAGTTACAAAGTGGTGCAACTTTCATTTAGCAACTCGTATGACCAAACAGACTATTCCAACATGTTTGGATGGGTACATTTACGCTAGGGATGGTTCTCTTTTGCACCCAAATATGCCGAATCACTCTGACCTACATTGGACCGGCGATTTCTCTTAAGAGTCCAAAGTGCTAAAAGGCAACAATCTTTGAAGGGCTATTTCTCAGAAATTGTGACATTTACAGACTCTCTATTTGAGGCTATGGGATTTTTTTTGGCCCATCTACAATAACCTCTTAGTTTTTTCTATCTCAAAGACGTTTTCCTGTGGTGACAAGTTTTTAGTTAAGGGAAAAGTTGTCAGATGCAAGCAGTGTAAAGTTGCAAAGTGGTGGAACTTTCATTCTACAACTCGTACGACCAAATAGACTGTTCCAACACGTTCGGATGGGTACGTTTACACTAGGGATGGTCCTCTTTTGCACCCAAATATGCTAAATCACTCTGAGCTACATTGGACCAGCGATTTCCCTTAAGAGTCCAAAGTGCTAAAAGAGAGCAATCTTTGAAGGGCTATTTCTTAGAAATTGTGATGTTTAGAGACTCTTCATTTGAGGCTATGGGATCATTTTTGGCCCATCTATAATAACTTCTCTTATTTTTTGCTATCTTGGAGGCATTTTCCCATGGTGGCAAGTTTTTCAGTTGAGGGAAAAGTTGTCAGATGCAAGTAGTGTAAAGTTGAAAAGTGGTGCAACTTTCTGTCTACAACTCGTACAACCAAATAGACCATTCTAACATGTCTTTATGGGTATGTTTACACTTGGGATGTTCCTTTTTTACACCCAAATATGTTGAATCACTCTGAGCTACACTGGACCGGTGATTTCCCTTAAGAGTCCAAAGTGCTAAAAGGCCATACCATCTATTGTATGGTCTATACCTGGATGGTATGGCCATGGTAGATTTTATTAGGACTATATAAGGTGACTATGTGGGTTTAGAGAGCTAGAAAGGTTTTTACTTGAGTTGGTGAGTTGCCATGCATGGCAAAAATGAGTGAAATTAGGTGAAAAATGGTGGTTACAACTTGCTAATGTCAATGAAACATGGGGGAAACAAGATTTAAGGTTGGATCAAGCTTTTGCGGGTCCAAATAGACGTGTTTGATGATTTTATAGGGTGTGGAAAGGTTGGAAACATTGATTTCCTTAAAAACTTCATAAAAGTTGCTAAAAATGAAGTTGCACCAAAGTTGGATTTGATGAGAAAAAATGGAAAGTCAATGTAATTTATTATATATAAATAGGAGATATTACAAAACTTGGTTCAAACGAGCATACCGATAGGAAAGAACCAGGAAGAAAACCCTCAGTTGTAGATCAATTAAGTACAAAAAGTTATTACAAAATTGTCCCAATAATAGTAACAAAGCATACACATGTATGACTAATTCAACCTATGAGTTTCCAAAATACAAACCACTTTACATTTTAAACATACCCTTTATACAATGCCATACATTTGACCCATATTTCAAAAAACATCACTGGATATAGATTATGCCCATACACAATTATGACCTTTTTAACTTGTTTCACATTTGAAAATTCAAATTTTACAAAATTTACCTATTGGAGGCATTCAGGGCACAGTCTTCCACAATAGTAGTATGTTCACATTTTGGACTAACAAGAACCTATACAAACCATCAAGGTAGCTTAGAATAACCAATCTATATTATTCTAAATGACACAAAATATGATGAGATGGTAATGCAAACTATAAAAGACGCTTAGAATAACCAATCTATATTGTTGTAATCTATTACATACCTCTCTAAAAGGATCAGAGCTAGCTATTGTTGAAGCAAGTCCATGATCAATCGTGCTAGGAATATCGCAAAAGTGGGAAAATGAGAAATCTATATTGTCATAATATAAAAGATTCTTAGACTAACAAATCTATATTAATCTAAACAACCTGAATGATGATGAATTGGTGATGCAAACTATAAAAGATGCTTAGAATAACCAATCTATATTGTTGTAATATGTTGCATACCTCTCTGAAAGGATCAAAACTGGCTATTGTTGCAGTAGGTCCATGATCAATTGTGCTAGGAATATCGTAAAAGTGGAAAAATGAGAAATCTATATTGTCACAATAGAAAAGATGCTTAGAATAACAAATCTATATTAATGTAAACAACCTGAATGATGATGAATTGGTGATGCAAATTATAAAAGATGCTTAGAATAACCAATCTATATTATTCTAAATGACACAAAATATGATGAGATGGTAATGCAAACTATAAAAGATGCTTATAATAACCAATCTATATTGTTGTAATCTTTCGCATACCCCTCTAAAAGGATCAGAGTTGGCTATTATTGTAGCAGGTCCATGATCAATCGTGCTAGGAATATCGTAAAAGTGGGAAAATGAGAAATCTATATTGTCACAATAGAAAAGATGCTTAGACTAACAAATCTATATTAATCTAAACAACCTAAATGATGATGAATTGGTGATGCAAACTATAGAAGATGCTTAGAATAACCAATCTATATTATTCTAAATGACACAAAATATGATGAGATGGTAATGTAAACTATAAAATATGCTTAGAATAACCAATCTATATTGTTGTAATTTGTCGCATACCTCTCCAAAAGGATCAGAGTTGGTTATTGTTGTAGCAGGTCCATGATCAATCGTGCCAAGAATATCGCAAAAGTGGGAAAATGAGAAATCTATATTGTCACAATAGAAAATATGCTTAGACTAACAAATCTATATTAATCTAAGCAACGTGAATGATGATGAATTGGTGATGCAAACTATAAAATATGCTTAGAATAACCAATATATATTATTCTAAATGACACAAAATATGATGAGATGGTAATGAAAGCTATAAAAGACACTTAGAATAACCAATCTATATTGTTGTAATTTATCGTATACCTCTCTAAAAGGATCATAGCTAGTTATTTTTGCAACAGGTCCATGATCAATTATGTGAGGAATATCGCAAAAATGGGAAAATGAGAAATCTATATTGTCACAATAGAAAAGATGCTTAGACTAACAAATCTATATTAATCTAAACAACCTGAATGATGATGAATTGGTGATGCAAACTATCAAAGATGCTTAGAATAACCAATCTATATTATTCTAAATGACACAAAATATGATGAGATGGTAATGCAAACTATAAAAGATGTTTAGAATAACCAATCTATATTGTTGTAATCTATCGCATACCTCTCTAAAAGGATCAAAACTAGCTATTGTTGCAGTAGGTCCATGATCAATCGTGCCAAAAATATCACAAAAGTCCATACAAAATATCACTATTAAAGACACCTCCATTGAATTAGTATACAAAATATCAATATTAAATAAAGAACACTAATGAACTTAAGCATAATAAACGTAAGAATTGTACCTTCCATTCTTGAAAATGCTACTCAAGTGTGCTTGAAGGGTCATCTCTTTGCTTAAGAGTATCCAATATTGCTTCATGATCAACATTACTAAGTGTCCATAGTTGTTTTATCTTTGGTCTAGCATGATGTTTCAAGAACTTAACATTTGTTGCTATAACAAGGTGTGAATACATGAGAATGGTTTTGTGTTTCTCGTAGTCTCCAAATGCAAGTATGCCATTCTTTCTAATCATGTATGTTCACAACCAAGTTCTTGCAACCACAATTGAACCTATAGGATACACGAAACCATCATCATCTTCCATTGGTTGTGTTAGCTTATGCTTTACCCACACACATCTATTCAACCAATATTCCAATCTCTCTTCATTCCCCTATAGTGCAACAACTGCAAAAACATGTCTTGGTTGTAGTAGATCTGAAAGTTGGTCGTAATCAACTGAACTTTCCATTGTGTCATTTGTCATGGATATTGTTTGAGATAAATAAGTTAGATATTGTGGAACCCATGTATCCACCCACTCACTTGACTCGCATTGATCCCACTCGCACTGAATACAACTCTGACAAAAATAAGCCAACTCTCGTGTCCAAATGGTCCATGTGCTTGCATCTGAGCTTCAAAATGAATGCATCTTTGAAGAATATTTGATTGTATGACAATCCAATCTTCCTCCCATTGTACCCTTCTCAACCAACCAAAATAATTTGTGCACTGTTAAATCAAGTGTCCCTCCCTGTGATAATGTTGAACTACACCAATCAACAATAGAATGCGCATTGCTGATTTTTCCTCTTAAAATATTCAATTGCTCCTTAACTAGAGCTCTCTTTACGCATGCACCTGCTCCATCATGCTCCCCTTTCCCATGTCTAGCTTCAAAAAAACTCCAAATATGAGGTAGACCCCTCTCTACATGCATTCTACTCAACCAATAAAACATACAAGCATTCTTGAATTGACCTGTGCAATTATCTAACCAAATGAGATGTCGACCCAATGCTATATCATGCTCCTACAAGAACTCAAAAATTCTCAAAACAATGTTGGACATACTCAAACGAGTGAGATCTATCATCACTCATATAAAAATGATACTCTTTGATTATCTTTCGATCCTCCTCTATACTATCAAGTGCATGTCTAAACGTTATGTGGACAAAAATAACAATCTGAATGGAATTGTAATACTGAGATTGTACCTCATTTTGTGGTTGCAATGTGTAGCTTTTTGCAAAATCAACCGGTGATATGATAGTGTCAATTAAAAGAGTCCTTACACATCCTAAATTGTTGATCCAACCACTAAGACCTATGACTATGCCTTGCATACTTGTAGAAAATATTGTCCTTAAAATCTAAAATAAAATCAACAACACTGCATTCTTTTGTAACCAACTCACATCTAGAACCTTCACCTCCACTCTGCAAAGTATATTTGACTATCTCATATCTCTTTTTCTCAACAAGCTTCTTTCCAAATTCATGTTCAGAACTCGGATGAAAACATTGAACAAACTTTGACAATCCACCACATTGTGAGCACTTAACATTTAAACAATCATTTCTATAGAAAAAGAAACCATCATCTCTAGAACATAAAAATAGATCTAGGATGTCCCTTGATGATTCAGAAGATGCATTGCACCACACTCTTGCAAAATTTCATTAGTATGCAAAGTAGAACAGATATAGCATAATAGATCACGGTACATTGAAAACTCCTCCTGGTATTTGCAACAAGTATTATGAATCTTAAGAGGCACACAATAAAATGGCTTCAAACCTTCAAAAGTCCTTTGCAAGATTTCCATATTTGGATGTGTTTCAATAAATTTTTTGAACAACGTTGTTTGGCTTGATTCCAAGAAATGTTTAGGATGCACTGTACGGTCTCAATTGCCAATTCTTAACTTTAAAACATCCTTTGCATTGGGTGATACTCTAGAGTTATCATGCCAAAATTGATGAATTACCTACTTTACATTATCAGTTAGCTTCTTATCAACACATGGAAGCCTCCCAGCAAAAGCCCATGTATCATTTTGAAGAGGATCATCTATTCTTTCTCTTCTTGCGAGTGCTCTATCCTTGAAGTTTTACAATTTATGTCAAAATCAATAAAAGTTTGTCTCATAAAGCGAGCCTTTTTCAATTGATGGCTTACTAGGGTGGTTGTAATGACTCTCCAAGAAGCTCTCTTATCCTTTTCCTCGTTATATTTTCCAATAGACTTGAGAGCATTAAAAATATATTTGACAATAATAGAATTTTTTTCGGTCTTCTTGTTCACATGAATCTTCAATTTGGCAAGAAAAGGTCTCATCTTTTGCATCTTTAGCAATTGTACAAAAAGTTGGCATTTCTCGGTCAATGTCTTATTGGTAAAATATTGGTTGAAAATTCTTCTAGCCCATAACCGAACAGTTCGTGTTGACCTCTTTCCTCCAAAATTGTTTATAATGTTCTCATCAATTTCAAGTAACCATTTAGGGGTTCTTGAATGTCTTGAATTTGGAATATGTCTTTCTTCCACACAAGGTTCTTCATTTCTCATATAATTTGGTGAAACATAATTTACAATTGCTTCAATATTATGTTCAAAATATTCATTTCTAACATTTTCACCTTGAACATTTTCAATATCAAGTTGAATAATTTCATTCCCAATTTCAATATCATGTTCAACATCTTCAAATCCAACATTTTCACCTTGAACATTTTCATTATCAATTTCAATGTTTTTGTTCCCAATTTGAATATTGTGTTCAACATCTTCAATTCCAACATTTTCACCTTGAACATATTCAATTTCCTCTTCACTTGAAAGACCATAGGGGTTAGGTTCACCAATATTTAACATACCTTGTATTCTCTTCCTATGACCTTCTCTATCTCTTTGTCTATATGCTTCAATTTGTTCTTTTGTAAGCTTTCTCTTAAGTTTTTGCTTCCAACGACTGCTAATCCCCATTATACCTCATAAATGATGCTAAAAAATCATTGCTTATGAAAATTTTGAGTAGAAGATGCTCCAAAAAGTTGATCTTTGTCTCTTCCTGTCTAAAACCACACATTTGTCACCTACAAATAGAATGTAGAGTTCGTTAGAATGCACAAAATGACCCACATGGAGTTTTTCTATGGCCCACAAATCTAATATCTGTTATAATCTGATATTTGATACAATTTGATATCTAATTTGAAAAAAAAAATTAAAATGTTTTGTAATGGTATGATTTTAGTTCTACAAATTGGATATCTAATTCAAATCAGATATTCGATTTGAATTGGATATCTGATTTTTGTACACATAGACCTAAGGGTTAATGGTAGATGGTAG
>VDFB02188049.1:0-20299 GCA_007258455.2 Sequoia sempervirens | reverse complement strand
CACTTTGTTCTTTCCTTTTCCCTTTCTCAACATTAACACCACTAGGGGTGGAAAAATTGGAAATAGGTGTTGGAGTGGCACGTGAAGATAGTCTTCCTGATTTCTTAGGTCTAGAGGGCTATTCAACAGATTTGGATCTCCTTTCATCAATCGCCTCCTTCAATTTTTATATATCATCCTTAGTGTATGCTACACCTTGGAAGAAAGCTTCGACCTTCTTTCTTCTTTTAGATGCAGTAGCCTCCAAATGAATTTCAGTATATTTCTCTTGATACGTAGCATGTATGGGTAGAGAGGGGTCCTTAGGACTATCAAACATAATCTCAATGTACCTCTCTGCCACATGTTCTTCAATCTCATATCTCAAAGGCTCAATCCATCAATTTTTGGGTTCTACAGCCTCAATGATGCATTCATCTGTAGATACAAGAAATGTTATCTCCTTCTCACACTTCTTCACCAAACTCCTTGTAATCATGTCTCTTTCATGTATTTCATTCTAAAAGACCACAAAGAAGGAAGTTAGGGCATTTTGTTGTGCCCTAAAATCACCCTAACTGCACAAATGATCAAAAATATACTGAGCAACTGGCCTGGAGTTATCCCATATTATGCCTGTTCTTCCTAGTAACTCCCTCAGGAAATAGAATAACAAACAAACAATTAGAGTGTCAAACTTAAAAACACGCTTCATCGCCTTTGTCATACTCAATTTTTCTATAAGTTACAACCTAAGCAACTCGCAGAGATCAAAATCCTTTCCATTCACCACCATTTCATTAGTATGAATTTTCATGGTTGATACTAAATTTTGCTCAGTTAGTGAAGTATATTTTTTGTCCAATCATGGTGGCAGCATATCTAACAGTAGGGTTTATAATAGAAGTTGTGGTTAAATCTCTCACGTCAAACTTAGCACTAATCAACCTTGTGACTTCATCATTTTTCATGGCTTATAGAATTGAAATGGCACCAGTGTCACAAAGAACAGTAACAACTCAAATTGCCTCCTTGTTGATAATCCCTGGTTCATTTATCCATACAAGATTGCTATGAACACTACTGAGGGCCATTCTGAAAAAATTCACCTCACTCTCATTGGAGAAGTTTGAAAACTAGTTCCAAACGTTTAGCTTCATTCGAACTAGGTTTTCATATTCTGCCTTAAGTAGTATATCATCAGTCAACTCATTGTCCCAAAAATCCTTCAGCTCCTGATGATTGAATTCTTCCAATTTCCCATGAATGTAGGTTATTGGGTCTTCAATGGGTAGCACATGGCTTGGAATGTGTGAGAATGCACCCATGGGATCATTTTCATATACTTCCCATGAACATCTTCTGAATCTAGGTTGGGGCCTCTTAAAAATTTCCACAATAGTAGGTGTGGCCATATTTCCCAAAAAATCTTGAAAGAATGCTTAACAAAAGTTTTCTTCAACTTTAAAATCCACAAAATTTAGTTGACATAGAATACCTTTTTGCTTGTCGAGAACTAGGGTTTTGATGTACGATGCATTGAATCTCCTTCAATCTCACTTTAGCTTGCACTACTTCTTCCAAATTGCAAAAAATTTCTTTTCTTTGACTTAGTCTCTTGCTTTTATTATTTACGAATTTTTTCCTAATTCACATTTATTACTTTTCACTTTAAAGTTGCCAACCACTTTATGAAACACACTGTAAACTAACAAGAGCTCCACAATTCTCCTGGTTTGCATATTTTATATTGGAATTTTCTTAAATGCCTTCAAAATGATGGCTCGCATCACGTATCCTTGTGTCATTTCCTAAAACCACATATATTGGGGGCTTGTTAGATTTTTCTATGACTGCTCCCCCTGAAACCATTACTAGGTTCAGTTCATGGAAGAGGTATCTGCACTGGATGCAGATATAGGGGTATTTGACTCATCCTTGTTCTCGGGTCCTTTCTTCTTTCTCCAATTTTTTTCCATTTCTTGCCTCACTTCTTCATAATCTACTTTGTTCACAGAATTTCTCTTCAATTTCAGGTTAGGTTTCTTTCCAACTTTGCTCCTACAAAATTTTGAGATATGTCCTGGTTTGTTGCAAGTGTAACACACAACATATCCTTGATCAAATGAATTTGCATTCATCCTTGACTTGCACTGATTATCCTTGTGTCCAAAGATATTGCATGTGTAATAGTAGCCTTGAAAATACTAAATCCTTATGTTAGCATTAAATGTGTTCATCATCATCTAGCTTCTACATTTGGTAGCTCTATGTCGAAACTTGTTGCAAACATAGCATTGTCCAGTAAAGAATCCAACATTCTGACTCACTCTATTTCGATTCATCTTGCTTCTACATTATGTTGTTCTATGTCTAAATTTATTGCATGAGAAATAAAAACCATTAAAATATGGGTACCTTTGAGCATTAGGCTGTTGAATGGGAATCCTTCTGGTATTATTCTTTTGTTTCTTGATTTGATAAGTATTGCCTTAAAATTTCCTTTGATTGTTCACTTTATTCGAAACCTATTTATCCTTTGAGCTTTGTCCTACTTCAAGTCCTAGACCACCTTTATCCTTAGCAGGTTTCTGAGATGTAATAAATTCATCAAGCATTGTCGAACTTGTCTTGAATCTTTCTTCATGAGCTTTCACTTTTTCCAAATCAACTCTTAGGGTTACCACTTCTTGCTCAAGCTTTGTACATTCACTAACTTTGTTTTGGATCTCATTTTCTGACATTCCTCGATTCGCTTCTTCTCTTCTACTTGCACTTTTAGTCTAGTAATGTCTTCATTAGCCTTTTTCAGCTAGTCACTAACTTCTCCATGTCTTTCCTTGAAATTTTTAATCTACTCTCTCAGCTTCCTAATGTAATCATTTTCTTCCTTAATATTTCCTTTCAAATTTTCCTTCTCATCCTTTCTTTTGTCTAATTCCTCAAGAGTAGCATTTATTTCTTCAAATATAGAGTTTTCTTTTGGAGGAACAAAATAGTATTTTCCAGCCATGTATTCAAATTTCAGGACCTTCCTCAAGATGTAAGACATTTTCAAAGGAACTAAGCTCTGACACCAATTTTTGAATACACTGAATACTGAGAGGGGGGGTGAATCAATATTTTTCTAGAAAAATTAATAATTAACCATCCAATTATCAATCCACATCTAAATGCAATAGTGAGCCAAAACATAAAAGAGATCATAAGACATTGACACCAAGATTTTTACGTGGAGAACCCAAGGTGGGAAAAACCATGGTGAGGATTAGCTCATAATATATTATAACCAGATATAAGATATTACAAGGCTCACTACCAAGACTCACTATCCTTTGAAAGGCTCACTACCTGAATACAAAATATGGCTTATAGCCAAGATATAAAAAGGTGTGGTGTATTTCTAAAGTGAATTGGAGAAGTGCACCTATAGAGTGCAGAAAAAAAAATTGGTTAGGCTCTGATAATATCAAAATTCTGCTCTGATTGCCAATGTACAAACACCATCAGTAACTTCACACTATTATACTTGTCACATCGCTCGCTTACCATACTCTATGTCTATCTCTCTATCTAGATGTTTTTGTCCATCATACACGAACATATATACTTGGTCATGTTTTCCTTTATCAATTAGGTTGACCTAATTTAATGTGAATACCCAAAATACAAAAATTTCTTGTCAGCTCAATACCGAATTCCTTTAGTGCACAGAACAAAACATGTTTTCAAAACATTAGGTCAGCCCAAACCTAATAAGAAACACACAAAGGACAAACAAATCTTAACCTTGTTGGCCAAAAGAATACCAAACTCCTGTCACTTGCATAGCTCAACCGGATCACACAAAATTGTTGAAAACTTGTTTATACCTGTAACTAACACTCCTGAGCAACATATCAAAAACTCATAGGATTTCCTTTTACTGGGAAGATTTCCAGACCAAAATACTAGATCAACAGGGACACGTAGTTTACTTAGTTACCAACCAATGTTGGCATCAATGAAAAAAACTTGGAGGGCACCTTCTTCATTCTTCCAACAAAAATGGCCCCATTTATTACAATTCTAATGTTCTATCCTACCCCAACTAAGGATTTTAGACCTTCCCTTAGATTTCTAGATCTATACTTATCCCCACATTTCTTACATGTTTTTTTATATTAGATATAGAGGAATCAGCTAAATGAGGATTACAACATTTTTACATATCAAGTGTGTTACCATTCACCAACAGTATAGGAGTATCTTCCTTTCCAATTTATACCAGATTACAAACATTTACAATGATTCTCCATGAATACTTACATCAATATTACAAAATTACAACATATAATCAGGGTTACTTACATCAAAAATACAAAATGTAACAGTGTTATGCTAGAGATATACTACATAGTAGGCCAAGTCTTAAAAAAAAGCATTTTTACTAGCCACTGAATCTACTATTCCTTGCTATAGATTTCATATTAACAGGAGTCTCTATTTCTCCTTACTCAGTCACTATGTTTCTCTCCTCCATGGAGTTACTATTATGTGCCCCTCCCTCTTTGTTCTTTTCTACTTCTTTAATCTCTTTTTGAAACTCATGTAGTTCTTTTAGGAAGATCTCAACCCCTGGGTGAACATCCTACCAAGTATGCCCATACCTTGCCTCATGTATATCAATGTCAATTCTTCTCTTCTCAATGAATTTCCAAAATTTATCCTTTGAAATCTTGATGGGTATGTACACTTGCATGAAAACATTACACACTATGAGTCTCTTACAATACTCAATAAGTACCCTCCTATATCCCTTAAACTTGTCTTCATTTCAATCTTTCTAGATAACCCACAAGATTTTTGTGGATAGAAATAGCCAAATCAAAGAAAGATCCTTATTCATTTTATTGTCAACTTCGAGTAATATTTTTGCAGGATTGGGTTCATCGTTAGTCCCCCAAATATTTTGATCATTGAAAAAGAGCTTTCAAACTTCTTTAGCATACATTACCCTAAATAAATTACAAATGTTAATGTCATTGTGTTCAATTTTAAATGGTAGCCTTTGTAGTCACAACAACCACCTAAAGCAAGATTTTTTTGGTTCCAATTCTTTTGACCAATACTTTAAAAAAATTAACCATTGATTGATGCTTAGATTAGTACCCCATCTTTTATTAACATGTTCATATATATCAGTTTGTTCGGTTAGAAAAAAATAGATTGTTTTAGCATTTACTTTCAATAAGGAGCTGTCGTTTTGCCACTAAAATTATTGGTATTGAAGGTTGTTAGTTTTAACTTCAACAAGGAAATGAATGTTTTTACAAGCTTATTTTAACACATTGTATGTTCTCCAGTTACTTTCAGGGAGATAAAATTATGTACTTAGTTCATTCCAACCCTTCAAGCTACCATTCATTAGAATATCATTGAAACATTTGATCCCTTTTTAGCCCAAATTTTGGCCAAGTAGCCTTGAATTAAAGCTAGGGGTTTGTCTTTGTGTTCCAAGTTCCACCATATAGATCTATGTTCAATAATGGTGCTATTACCATTCTTGTTGAAGTGGTAGTTATTTATGTTCTTCTTAACAACCTCTCATTATTTACAAATGGTTTTGAATACAGTGGAACCTACAAGGACTATAGGGAAGGCAATACTAAGGATATCACACAAAGGAAGGAGTTTCCATGATTTAGCCTACTTGGGTACTGCATTCATTATATTTTGACTAATGAGTACCTTCCAAGGTTCCTCTCCATCCAATGCTCCAATTATTCAATTGGATGCCAAGGAAATTCCTTGTAGTCTCAAGTCCTTTAGGCCAAAACCACCCCTTGTTTTGGCAATGGAGCACCATTCCCATTTTATAGCATGCCTTTTTTTGTTTCCTTTTCCATCAGACCACAAGAAATTTCTTATCCTTTTTTGGATTTCATTAATTTGATAACAACTAAAAAACCATTTTGATGCAAATTATATGCTATAGGATGATAAAATCTTTTGGCAAACCTATATTCTTCTAGCCAGGGATAGGTATTGCTTATTCCACTTGTCAAAATTTTCCCAATCTTCTTCTTGATCTAAAGACACATTTATTTCAAGTTGGGGCCTATGGCAAAAGGAATGCCAAGATATCTTACCAATTTTTTAGGACCCCCCATTGAAGATTGAACTTCTTTAGCCATTCGAGGGGTGTCATTCCATCCCAACATGCAATATTTGGCAAGTGTAATTTTTGCACCTGATGCTTCACAGAAGGTATTGAGCTTGTCCATAAGGCTATTCATATTTGCTTCCTCTAGTTTAGTGAAGATTGCAATGTCATTTACAAATTGCATGTTAATGAGCTCCTTATTGTTAGGTAGAGTAATACCTTTGACCACAGGGGATAAGATGTTATCCCTTAACATACAAAGGTAGCCATCGAGGCAATAACAAAGAGTGTTGGGGAAAGGGGCAGCCCTATTGATCTCTCCAGGGTGAATTCCTCTATGAGGGTTCCATTCACATATACCTGTGCCATTGCATATTTGAATAAGGTTTTAACCATATTGCAGAAGGAACTAGGGAACCCAAAAGCCTCTAAAACCAACATTACAAATGACCATTCAATTTTGTCGTATTCTTTTTCAAAGTATAGAAGGAACATTGAAGCCCCTTGCTTTTTGCTTTGCCCATCCCATTTCCTCCCAACTGGTGATCATGAGATTTTCTAGAATATTTCCCTTTATGAAACCTGTTTGAGTGTTGTTTATGAAGGATGACAAGATATTTTCCAGTCTTCTTGCTAAATTTTGCCAAGACTTAATAGAAGACATTTAGAGTAAGTGATTGGCCCCGCCTGAATAAATTTGTATCCCTTATCCTTGCGTGGAGGCCACCCCCATGCTACATCTAGTACTTGGATTATTTTGAGTTTGGTTATTGTCTATGCCTATTGATACCATTGATGACAAGATATTTAAACGTTTAAGTCCATATGATGATTTGATTTTGATTATGGTACATGCTTAATAATCTGACTATGATGATTGATCTAATTTTATGTTAGTTATTGAGTTGTTTAATTTGAATCTAGAAACTTAATGATGAATGAATGAAACAAGTGGTGTGAACCAATCATGTTGCAATTGGATGAGTATGAAAATTATGGTTAATGAAAATGGGATAAGATAGGTGGCTAATGATTTTTCAATTATGTTATTGAATCTTTATGCTAAGTGAATTATGAAACTTGTGTGAATGCAATAGTTTGATTTTATATGAATATGATTTACTTAGATGGATTAACGTGTGCATCGAGTGTGCAGGTACACTTTCCATGGCCAATGGAAATTGGAGGTGACTCTTGGGAACCCTAAGTAATTTAACCAGTGAAACCAAATTATGGTCCATTTAGAGGGGCTACAGTTTCGTTCTGTGATGTATTTTATTGTGATGTAAAGTGTGAATGTTAGTAAATTGATTTTTATTGCCATGTCAATCCATCTAGATGGTGAGTTGTCCACCCAAGTGGAAAAACTCGGATTTAATCTTTAGGGAACTTTTTGGTGGTTGAAAAGTTATGTTTTTTAAGTGTTTTTATGGGTTTAAGGTCCCTAGGGCAGGTACCTATGGGGGGTACCTTTTTAGCTCAAAAAATTGTTCCAATGTCAAGATTGGACACTCTTTTTAAGGCCTTTAAGAGCTTTGACGAAAATAAGGTTTTGTGAAGTGGGATGGGGACTAGTCTCTTTCTATTCCCACTTCTCCAAATTGTATTGGAAGGCTCCCAAGATCTCACACATGTGTGAGCGCACATGGGTGAGTGTGCCCAGGAGAGTGAATGGGAGGTTGACAAATGTCAGCTCCCTATTTAGAAGAATTCAAACTTGAGTTCCTATAAAACAAACTCAAAAGAAGGGTTATGGGGATTCTTTTTGCATTCTTGATTTTGGTTGAATTTTGGGGGTTGGGGAGACTGAAGCAAAATCTTGGAAGAAGAGGATTTGTGTGGATCCTCATCCCATCATTCCCTAAGCTTGGTTTTTAGGTAGATTCACCACTCTTTTTGTTTCTCTATGTTTTTATTTGGAATATTACATGTGTATGTAAAAATGTGCTTGGTATTTTATCTCTTGTGTTTTTCTTATTTCAAAATGCTTTTGGTGCTTGTTTTCTTGTGTTGTTAAATGTGGTTTATGTGATGGGAAAAGGGTTGTATAGGGATAGGCTCACCCAAAATTTGGAAAGAGCATCCCTCGTTGGGGATTGTATGAAGTAGGAACCTCCATGGGGAAGTTTAATCCCTCCTTAAGAGGAGAATCTCAAAAAGGGTTAGTACCCATAAATAATTGTGAAATGGTAGAAATGGTTCTAGTGGTATGGGTTTTGGAGAAAGAGAGATATTAAAGAAGGGTTGCATGTGAAATGATGGGAGTATGATATTGACTTATTCTTGTTGCTATTGTTATAAGTCACCATATGGAGTGCATAGTCCACCCTCCATACCCCACTTTGGATTCTTGATGGAATCCTAAAGTTATGTGAAAATCCCTTGGGTGGGTGTGAAGATAATCTTGTGTATCATGTGTGTGTAAATATTGTTTTGCTTGGTTTTTTTTGTACCCGGTTCCCTCGGTTGCCTCCTAGCTCGGGGGTGGTTGGTTTTCCAACCAAAGGTTGGGAGGTGAGCACTACCTTGGCTATGGAGAATATGTTTGTGTTTTGTGTAGGTTAGAGAAGGTTAAGAGGATCCTTCAAGCTTTGGAAAGGGGTACCTATTTTTTTATATCATTATGTATATGAGGTGAAGAAAACCTCACTAAAATTTAACTACCTATATTGGTAGGGATGGGAGGAAAGTGTATATGTGTGAAAATAGTGTATTTTTGTAGCTCATATCATTTTTTTTTAGAGAATATGCATTTCATTTTGAAAGAACAAATGTTTGACTAAAGATGAAGTTCCTACATTTTCTTCATTCACTTAAAGGAGTATGATACATTCTATTGGGAAACATAAATATGTATTTGTAGATTTTGTGTTGCTAATTGTAAATAACACCTTAAATTTGTGAATTTGAAAGAGTACTTGAACAGTAAGTTTTATTATCTTGTTTTTCTATAAAATATTATTGTACCCTGCTTAAGATTTAAATGATTATTGTTGTATTTATACTTAAAAAGAAGGCATGCATAGAGTTTCATACTAAAAAGGTAATAGATTGTAATGGATGAAAATAAATATATATAAAGCTATGAAAAATTCTCCAGTGTATTTTGCTGATAAATGTATTTATATCAATATCACCTTTAGTGGAGAAGGGAATCTTTTGGAATGCAATGTAACAGTTCATTTAAAAGTGTAAAACATAAATGATAAAGGAGAATAAGTTATGTCATTGTTGAAATAGGATAAAGAAATGCATTATAGTTTGGAAAGCAAATATGATATTTTATTTTTAAAGAATAGACGTAATAATTTGCTTCAAAGCACTATTAAAATACGAAATCTAAATGGCATTTAAATATTTCTTGCATAATAAATTGTAGAATGCATTATCTTGAGTTATTTCTATCTGTAGGTTTTCATTTTGAAATCCCAGTGTTTCTATATATATAATAACAAAAACCCATCAAAAGAAATGAAATGGATTTTCTTGACAAGAAAATTCATAGATATATTTTGTTATTAAAAAAAAAGAGAGATATAATAAAAATAAAATAATAATAATAGAAAAAATAATAAAAACACCCTTGACTGATGCATCTTCCTGTAGTGAGCATTGACTGGAAGAGAGGAAAGACCTCTTTGAACGCCCCTCATGGAAGGTTGATCAGTAATCCACAATCATCGTGTCATAGCCACCTTTATCCTTATTCGATGATAGAAAAGCCTATGATCCTCAACCTGCAATACATGAATTGAATAAATTGATCTGTTGTTTTATGCTCAAATTCGATGGGTGGAAGAAAATAAAGAAATGAACAGATAATGAGATAAAACAAATATCTATGTAGCTTTGGCTAGCTGTACAAGCTTATTTCTAGCTGATGTAGTGGACGTGACATTTAGTTTTGTGGTCCTTAGTACGCATTTCCCTAGGGCTATAATGGAATCTTCTATGTCTCCAAACAAAATCACAAAATTAATGGATTGGCTTGGGTGTCCAAATAGATGCTAAGAGTTGAGCAATGAATAGGGTAGTTGACTAGTGCTTTGAGTGAATTTGTATTTGGCATCCGAACAAATTCTAGTTATGTAATTGGTCGCTCCCTTGAATCAATGCGTGGAGTTGTCCCCTCATCACATACGACGTTGGAGCTAAGTACTACATAACCTATGCGCCAATGAGTGAGAGGTTGGCGGATACAGCCACAGGTTTATTGTGTAACGTTCTCGTATTTAGTATTGGTAGTTGTGTTTATTTGTGTCTGATGAATTGGATGTCATTATTTCCTCATATCTCCACCAAGATCATGCATTTAAACAACCTCGAGTAGAGATTCGGTATTAATTGCTTCTTGTAGCTTTGTGTGCAGTGAAACCTTATATCGAATAGCACTAGGAGCTCAGTTCATAGGACTGATAAGGAATAATTGATATACCTCGGCAAGCTCACTTATCTTGTTAAGTCTAATTCTCTTGGAATTCAACCTCTAATATTCATCTAGCTCTGTTCGATTTCTGCCTTGACTTCTATAACTCATATGTTGGCATCCCTAGCTAGGTCAACGCCCTATCAATGTCAGTTCTCATACCCAAGGCTAAAAGGTTTTGACTCTCCTGATCCTTAGTTGCATTTCCTAGCAAGGTTGAACTTGGTAGAATGATCGTATGTTGTGTCTTGTCATAGAAGTTGAACTTTGGTACCTTACTGTCAAAGGGTGCATTAACATTCAAATTATGTTCCCCTCTCATCCCTCTGGTTGGCATCCCATTCCACCTACTCTCCCTATGACTTGGGCTTACGTAGGAAATCAGATCATTCCTGATGGAGAAACCTGAACAACGTCCTTTTTCTTCTGATCACACATCCATCTAAATGGTCCACTAACAGTAATGTATTTTGCTCACCATTTAAATTTTGGTCATACACCTAGTGGAGTGTTCACCACTGCAAAGCCCAAATTAATGCTACCACCAGTTTCACTGAACCTTGTCGTTGGTGCGCTGCACTCTCTCAAAAAAATAGGAGAGAATAAGGGCTAGATATCTTGAACAAAACAAAATATATATAGTCTAATATATTTGAATAATCGTCCTATCTTTGAATGAAATAGCCAAATTTATTGGGTTACTTTGGCAGTCAAGACATCATCCTCTCACACAATACTAAACTGTTCTACGTTTTTGCTACCTTTATGTTGTGGTATTCTAGCCACCATGGATATCTGCCAAATAAAAAAGGATTGTAGAGTTGACTTCTTTTCATTTTTAATGTCATCGTGAGACTCACTCAAGAGTAGTAGATTTGACTAAGCATTCTCATCCCATACGTGAATTGGTTTTAAAAAAAAAAAGAATATAAATCTTAATCTCTAATGATGATAAAAGTATACGCAGCCTCTATGTATTATGAGGCTTAACTTTAAACAGAAAAGTTAGGATAGTAAAAATAAAATATTTGTTTTACTGGGATCCCTCAAATCTTCTTAATTAAGCCAGTTAGCCAACTCATGTTTTGTAACTCATTTCAACTTAACATAGTCTGTCAAATGTTGGAGACTGTGCTGGTATAATGTCATTCAAGTAGAAATCAATATTATTGTTTTTGGTCTACTAATACGGCTGTTAAAACCATTATATTGAAACCCAAGTCTATTTATACGATTGTTAGTTCACTATAAAAATATTGTGATGAATATGGTGTCCAATCTTTTTGTTACCTATCAGTCCAATCTTTTTGTTATCTTTTTCTTTAAGGAGAAGAAAGAACAAAATTCAAATATGAATATATTCTCAAAAGATTCTTTCAATTTTAAATATGAAAATATGTGAGAATAAAGGGTCCACGTAATTCGAGGGAATTCTTAAGAGGGAATAGTTTCTCTGTATTTATTATCCTTCTCCCTTCTCTTAAAAAGAAAATAATAAAAGTTACTTAATTATTCATTGTTGTTTCTTTTAATTTTTTTTTTGGGAGAGTAAATTAATATAGGTAAATGGATATATTTATATTATGTATAGTATTAATTATTTTCATAGTTATTCATATGTAAAGAATAATAATAAAAGGGATAGTAGAAAATATTTATAATATATTGGTAAATAAATAATAAACAAGAAATTTTGAAAATATTTGCTATTAAGAATGAAATATAATTTAACAGTCTTATGGTTGTTAATAGCTATTTTGTACTAAGGTAAACCCACCGTAACATGATCCTATTGGGATAGTATTGATGCACATGTTCAAAGACAATCTTAATCTTAATTTATATTTGACTGTATGTAATCTTATGAATTTAAAATAAAATGAAGTATTTATATTTATTTAATTAGTAGGGATGAGTAAATAATTAAATTAGTGATACTTAAAAATAAATAAGTAAATAAGAAAGTTAATAGTTGAATTATATTATCAATATCTTGCTTATTCTCATAATTGAGTTTCAAGGTGGATTGTTTAATGTAGACTCCTTCAATATCATCAAAGTGATTGGAAATGGTAGGGTTAGCAAGTAGAATAATGTTTGGTCAATAAGTCCTTAGGTTTAATAGTAAATAAAATTTGAAGATATTTATATGTTTTTCCCATGTGAGAAACCTTACCAAGAGGGTCTAATAAGGACCTTAACTTTCATGTGAAAGAGAGTGTCAACTCTTGATTTGGTAGTTAAGGGTCTAGTAAACCTTATGTTTGGAGTCAATGTAAATTCATTTTCATCCCCTTACCTTGTTTCCGGGCTACATGGTGGTGATGATGTTCCACAAGCATTGTCTATCGATGCACAATATATGTACCATGCTCATGTAGGGTTGTTAAATGTTAGTATTTTATAATATCATCCAAAAAAAAAATTGTGCATTAAAGAGTAGATTGATGATTCCTTCATTAATATTCCTTCCCAATGAGCCTTTTTCCAAGGCCCCATGTTTCTCTTTGGGCCTAACCCAAAAATGTAGTGTATCCTTGGAGCCGTCATTCATGGATTTTATTCTCATTTATTCATTTAGAAAAATTAGAAACAAGAGTTCATTTTAGATTCTAAAATGCCACCATTAATTATAATAATTATGTTTTCCTATTATTTAGGTAAAGAACACAACAACAAAACTCTTTTATCCTCTTCATTAAGTTTTGCATTTATAGATCTATTATCCTTGAATTATAGTCATGATATTTTTAAACTTTTGAAACCAATAAATCAAATTCTATCAATCAACATATTCTAAAAATGTATGCAAGTACTTCCAATCATTCATAAAATTTCTCTATTGTCCAGGTTTGTTTGAGTCAACTGTTAAGTATTTTAAGGAAAAATGTTATGTCAAATTATATTTTCTATCATAGGTGATTTTCAATTAACTAAATTATTTTAAATTTTCAAAGTAATTTCAATTTGATTCATCAAGTTTTATGTTCCATTGTCATCTTGTTGATATAAGGAATTCTAATGCATGTGCATTACCAAAATCCATAAACTCAATGAAGTATAAAATGGAAGGATGTAGGCTTGAAGAGAATTTTGGAAGTTTTCACATGACCTCTAGAAGTTTGAAAATCCATTATAGAATGAGAGAGAAAAGTATATCAATAGTGTTCTTGGTGGGTGTCATAGGTATTTCAATTGTACAACAATATAAAGAATGTTGAAATTGATTTTTTGATTGGACCAATTCTAGTTGATGGTGGATTATAGCCTTGAAAAATAATTTTTATCACTGTTAATGTTTAGAATTTTTTAGAAGTTAATTCACCTTTCCTAAAAAACTATATTCTATGAATTTATATTTGATTTGACTTGACAAGGATGTTGGCCCTCTATTGTACCATATTTCCAAATTGTAACTCTTCACTAGGTTGATAAGGTAGTATTCATATATAGAGCATATTTCATATCATCACAAAGGAATTTCTCTCTATTAATTCATAGAATTGGTTGAAAAATGTATCACAAAATTTAAGTCAATATTGGTCATTACCCCTCCAAGTTTTATTATCAATATAGTTGACAAGTTTAGAGTGTCAATGAGGATGCTTGTGGATATTAATTTTTTTGTTACACTCTAACAATTGTTTCAAGCATGCATGATGAGCTTCAAACCCCACAATAGATCTAAAATATGGGGATTCAAGTTATGAATGTAATAGAAAAAAAAATTATCTTCTTAAGTTGTAAACATAAGGAAATGTGTAGAAAATTCATTTTTTATTTTCTTAGTATACATTTATTTCACATAATTTCCTATCCATCCCAAAAAATAGTCATTTCATGATGACAAATAATATTGGTTGTTTGTTCCACCTTCATAATCATTAAAGGAATGTGTGGAAATCTTGAAATCCTAGGTAGTCAAATAAGCAAGCTTTCAAAATTTTGAAGCAATTTTTTTTAATTTTTACAAAATTCTACCCATAACCTAAAAATTTATAATGATTGTAGAAGTCAAATTTAAATTGCAAATACAAGCTAAAACCCTAAAAATGAAAATTTATCTTACAAATGAAATTCAAAAACTATTGTGAAGACTGCATGTGTATTTGTAACAAGTCAAATGTTCAACAAGTAAGTTTCAACATTCTAATGGGATATTTAAATTAGGGCATGGACATGTTTTTGAGCATGTGGAATAGAGAAAATATATTGTACATTGTAGTTGTAACTACCTTGTTATAATGTGCACAAATGTAGAAGCATGGTGCATTAGTTGTTGAACAAAATGTTCTAAGAAAATTAATCTCATACAATGTGAGGAATGCAAGGAAAATAAATTGACAACTACACTCTCAAATTTGGGTTTGTGCTAGACCCTCCTATAAAAATATTCTTATATATTGGTATCTTCAATGTAAGATAATAGAAGTTATTTTATGTGTTTGAGAGAATGGTTGATAAAGATAGTATGTCATGGCCATCAATGATTTTAGGATATGTATAGAGTAAGGATGTTGGTCAAAACTTTAAACTCTTTTCCCAAATACATCTTGTAATATTATATCTATGGCATCTAGACTATAATTATAAGACTCAAATTCAACATGGTAAATTTATATGTAAGCTTTCAAGTGAAGAATGGAACCACTTATAAGGTCCATTGAATTTTCAAGAAAACACCTCTAATAAATATAACAAGTTGCATATAATAAGGATTTCCTTCAAATCATAACATACAAAATATAAAGATTCACTCTATCAAATGGTGTAGTTGTGAGTGTCCTTAATGTCAACATGTATGTAAAGTTTAAAAATGGGGATAAGGAATATGGATTTTTGTCAAATGTTGTAATTACAAATGATTCAGTAGACATATATTCAAAATACATCGAAATTTAACAATATATTATTACATCATTATAAGACATATTATAATAATTATATTATTAAATTCAATCATTATTATGATTTACATATGTTTTTGGATGAGTTTAATTGGTTTCCTCTTGAAAACTATTTATTGCCTCCTTTCAATAATATCATATTCTTTGCTCACTTAAATTCAATCTAGTATAAAATTAAGAAAATATATGTGCATGTGGTTGAAAATCCTATAAACAATGGAAAGGAAAAATGTAGAGGTGTTAAGTGGTTGGTCTAAAGCATGAATGACTCCATGCAAGTGGAGACTTGCATGAACGAGTTGTTGGGATAATCAGCTACCAAAAACAAAATCCTATTATCAAAATCACATCTAATATCTACAAAAATTATGAATAAATTTATCTTTATTTAAAAAATTTATTAAAAAAAACCATATATAAATTATGAGATTAGAAATAAAATAAATCATAATTTTTTAATCCAAAAACATAGGATAAAGTCATAAATTTGAATAAATACAAAATCCTTTAGAACCCTAAAGAATGGGTGCAAAAAAATCTCAAATGAATTGTCACTCCTATACAAAGATTAGGAGAGTTGCTACAAACTAAAAAATATCATCGTATTCTTCATTATTGGAAAAATATGGAAGAGCTCACTTTATGGATTTTGCTGCTTGAAAATCATGATTTTAGATAATCTAGTATTGAGAAATAAAAAATTAAAGAATTAAAGGATGCATAATATGTTTTTCTTCATTATTTATAAATTTTGAAAAGTATATTAACAAAATTTAGAAAGTAGTTTTTTAAAAAGTCATCACATGAAGCTTTTATTTTATTTTATTTATTCAACTTTAGAATTAAAAATATTTTTTCAAACATTATCAATTAGAATACATTTTTTTCAATAAGTTTAAATAAATAAAAATTGAATACATAATTATTCAATTTTTTAATATTTTTATACTTCAAATATTATTTTCTAGAGTAAATTATACAGGTTCAAAGAATTTGAAAAAATAATTTGCAATTCATTTTTTGTTTATGGTTCATAACATAAACTATACCATTTGATACAAGTGGTCTTTCTAATTCACATTTACATGTAATTTCATCATTCTAAATTACTACAGTGAATGCCTAATGTAGTTGCAAAAAGATATTTGTGGCATCATCTCCATATATCATCAAGGAGAAATATGGATGTACAATTATTTTTGGAGAGATAAGGACTTCATAAAAATCCTAAATAATGGTTTTAATGCTTCATAAAAAATGCTTCCTAATTCTCAACTTTTGAGAAGAGACAATTATGTAACCTATAAAACCAAGGTACAAACTCAACTTAAGTTGTGATATATGTGAGACATAGTTTCTAGCACAATCATAAGAATTGGTCAAACTAATGCTAATAACAATTGGTATTATAAGGGCAATAAAAAATCCAAAATAATAATTGTGTTTGATATTTTTAATGATATTAAACCTCACATCCAAATAGATATAACTACCAAATAGGATTGGGATCACCTCAAAATATTATGTGAAACCAAAAATCAAAATCAAATTCTTAATTTACAATATCAATTACATTATTTACAAATGTAAAGTGATTAAAAATGGAAAAAATGGAAGAGTTACACAAATTAGTACATCACTACAAGTATTATGGGAATGAGTGTTAAAAAAATCTCTTATAGAAATTTTCTTGATAGCACTAACCCCTTCATTTCACCTATTTTTCACATGTCTTAATGTGGCTAGAAAAATAATCTTTTGAGGTATTAGTAAATTTGATTCAACAATAAGAGGTAATTAAGGGAGAGACTTCAAAATCCCTAGGAAATCAATCCCTTACATTTAAAAAAAAGGTAAATCAACCTCAATGTTAGAGTTTTCCCTTAGGTTTATCCAAATATAAACAAGACAATTCATTTGTACAAAAAAAAATGTCTCATTTATAGAAATAAGGGACACAATCTCTAAAAATTGGTATAAATTTTCACAAAAAGTGAATCTAGCCAATAAAATCCATCAAATAATTCTCAAGGGAGACAACATGAATCCCCATTAACTAAAATTCATTAAAATGCATATGGCAATGTTGCTTCCATAGATAGTTCTAATTAATAAGATTTTTTTTTTTTACAAAGGCATGTGAACCAAGATGGTGCACAAAAGTGGCCAAATGCCTAAAATGAGAAAAATGCAATCACATTTTAAAGACATTCAAATGGGAGTTCATGTTATGGCTAAAATCTAAGACATGACACACATTATTTAAACAAAATAATGTGCATGTGTTATTAATAGAGAGTCCCTACTAGTGTCTAGTAAACTTGGTGGAAATCACACAATTCAAAGGGAAAACCTAGCTAAACAGTCCACTTAACATTTGGAAATAACTTCATTGAATTATCGACCAGGGCTAGTAGGCTTGTGATGGTACTGGCATTGTATGTGCTTTCAAAGACCTTGAATTTCCTAAATCATTCTAGTAAAGATATTACACTTTCTTGAAAATCATAAGACTATAAAATAGTAAAGTTGTCTTTATGGCTATGGGTACCTATAGTATAAGAATGTAGCTAACTATTGTTCAAAAGTGAATGTTGTAAATTAACTAAACTATTAATTAAACCTATACTTCACTCTAGAGTACAATAAACTCTAGCAATCATAGTATGATTATGAAACAGGAATTTTTCATGCATTCATCAATCATTGAAACACAAAGAATATGTTTAACACAATTCTCATTTATAAAGTAACAACTAAAACAAAATTGAAATAACTGAAAAGAAAGGAGTGAAGTATAGTTATCTTGAGTGGCATGTGCTCAAGTAGCTATCTCCACTAATCTACAACCAAATCTAACTCCTTAGATCCAATACAGTCATGATAACTCAAATTCATTCAATGTATAAATCTAGAATATCACATAAGATTCTGATGAAAGATCTTATTCATGAAATCATAATTGCACAATAAACATAGTTTGCATAACAACTAAAAATTGAAAGTATCTCATAACTATATTCATGACCAATTAAAAAACTAACTAACTGAGAACTGGATAGATTTATCCCTTAAGACTCAACCACCATGTTGCACATATAGGAATAGGGGAGCTTATTCAAAATAGGACTCTAAACTAAAACCATTAATTACCACTCCCTAGATTTTAGAGTGTGATAAAGATTCGATTAAATCTAAATTGCAACTAGAAAAGAAGAAGAGTCCAAGTTGGATTATGAGAGTTGTTATAACAAAACTGAATGTGGATGCTCAAAATTAATTATGTTAGAATCCCAATTGTAACAGGGTTCTTCCTTCTCTAATGTCTTTATTGAACATCATAATGATGCACTATCTCCTCCATTAAATGTCTCCATGTTGTAGTCATCATGTTCAATTTATTCTAGGACATTCCATGTTTCGCTGTCTAGGAACTCCTTTGACTGTAGGCTACATCCTGTAGTTGTTGCGAGCTATAGTGCCTCTGATGGCTGCAAGGGGTTAGTTCACAAAAAATGTGCAAAATACTAACAAATATGACTAAGAATAGATATCCAATCACAATTCATACATATTCACACATAAATCATGCAACACCATCATATCATAATCATATTTCCATATACTTAAACCAGGTTTAGGGTTTACATAATAGGCATCAAAGATAGCATAATGTATGAACATGTGTAGGAGAAATGTCTTGGTAATGTCTATAAGCATTCATAAAAGATATAAAAACTAACTAATATCTAGACTCGTCAATTATTATGAAAATAAAATATGTATGTGTTATTATCAAAATAGAACACGTGCACATTTTTATGAAAGAAATATGTGTATGCACTTTTACGAAAGAAAAATGTGTATGCACTTTTATGAAAGAAAAATGTGTACATGTTCTTCTCAATAAAGTTATAAAAAGAAAAAACCTGACCATTTTTCTCACCCAGGGCCCACATTTTCTGCAACTATTTTCCTTCCCTCATCTCTACATAACTCAAACATGTTTTTCCCTTTTCAACCTTGCTTCACAATGCCATGCTGGAGAAGAGGTAGGTCATTTTTTTATTATATTTTTTTTTTTGCATTAGGAAAAATGGATTATTTTTTACCAATTTCATTTTTTTAATTATATAGCATATCATGTAAACCCTGAGCCACAACCAAATTTAAATAATGAATTGCCTAAGGAAAACCCTAGGATGCCTGACCCTCCTTCTACCCTTCCAATAAACCCTAGATAAAGACAATATGATTTGTTAGGTCATATAGAGAAAAAAAAGTTATAATTCATGAATTAGTTTCAAAATTGAGGGGTTCAAAATCAAATGATTATCACCAATCCCTTGACTCAACATTAGAAGCCATGTTGACGCAATCACAAATCAAATATATCAATTTAAAATGTATAGAGATTTATGTCATCAATATTATGCAACAAATTCAAAGAACCAATGACCCTATTTCTTGGATAGGTGGTGGATGGTATTTAACTAACCTCCATATAATATTTACAAGGTATTATATTTTCTAAGAAAACTATACTGTGAGTTTATCCTTCATCAAAATCTCAATCACTTTGATATAAGGGTGTTTCAAGGTAGAGGTGGAGGATTTGTCCAAAATAGATCAAGAGCTCATTAGGTAGATAATTATGCACATCAAAGAATGCTAGCACAAAGACCTATTTGTCATAGGATGGTTCCAGTAGCCATCAGGGAGAGTATGGAGGTGTAGACTCTCCACACAGTTGCTCGCCTAACAAACACCATTATAGAGTATGGAAAATAAATATCCTATCCATTTTCCTCATAGGATGATACACCAGCTCAACCATCTAGC
>VDFB02188048.1:0-13249 GCA_007258455.2 Sequoia sempervirens | reverse complement strand
CTCATCTGCAACTTGGTTGATGTTCCTTTCTGCAACCTAGATTTGTTGAGATGGACCATGACATAGTCCCCTACTGCAAATTGTAGATCTTTCCTAGACATATCCACCTTAGCTTTCAACTTGTGAGTAGCCTCTGTAATTGTCTTCTTCGCTTGCTCCTAAATATCCTTCATGGTCTAAGAGAAATCCTCAGCATGGCCACTCCTATGCTCCATAGTTCCTAAGTCTCTAAGTTCACACACACCTCTTGGATGCATTCCATACACTACTTCAAAAGGACTTCTGCCTATGGTTTGATTCACATTGTCATTGTAAGCATATTCAGCTTGTGATATGACCATGTCCCATGTTTGTCCATACTCCTTGGTGAGGCATCTTAGTAGGTTACCTAACACTCTATTGATCACCTCAGTTTGTCCATCTGTCTAAGGATGGTAGGCTGATCCAAAAGACAAGTTAGTACCTAATCTGCTCCATAGAGTCTTCCAAAAATGACTCATGAACTTCACATCCCTGTCTGAGACAATGCTCAATGGCAATCCATGGATCCTCACAATCTCTTTGAAGAAAAGATGAGCAATATAGCTAGCATCATGGGTGGTCTTGCAAGGAATAAAATGACTCATTTTGCTAAACCTATCTACCACCACATAGACACTATCAAACCCTGTCTTAGTTTTAGGGAGTCCTACCACAAAGTCCATGCTAATACATTCCCATGGTCTATTGGGAATGGGTAGAGGTTGATACAAACCTGCATTGCTAGCTCCCCCCTTGGATTTCATACAAACTACACACTGCTCCACATACCTTCTGACATCCCTTGGCAACTTGGGCCAATAATAGAACCTTTGCACTAGTTCCATTGTTTTGTTGATACCAAAATGACCACTAAGACTACCATTGTGCTTCTCCTAGATAAGATTCTCTCTCATTGAACCTTTCGGAACACATAATTGATTTCCTTTGAACAAAAGTCCACTCTGCAATGTATACTCTGAGAATTGACTATGAAAGTGATTCTCAAAATCAGAACATATCTTATATTCCTCCGAGAAGTCTTCATCTTCTCCATAGAGATCTTTGAAACTTTCTATCCCAATGCTCTTTATTTGTATCTCTTGCACTGTCAGCAACCTCCTACTTAATGCATCTGCCACCTTGTTCAACTATCCCTTCTTGTGCTTGATGGTAAATGTGAAGGCTTGGAGGTATTCCATCCATTTCAAATGTCTATTGCTCAACTTCTCTTGTGTGTTGATGTAGCAAAGTGCCTAGTTATCAGTAAACACTACAAATTCCTTAGGTAGGAGATAATGCCTCCACTTTCTAAATGACTGTACTAGAGCATATAGTTCTAGGTCATAGGTAGAATAATTTTTCTTAGCTTCATTGAGCTTTTCACTAAAGAAAGCTATAGGCCTGCCTTCTTGGCTTAGTACTCCTCCTACTGCAATTCCACTGGCATCACATTCCACAAGTAAATAACTTATCAAAAGTAGGTAATAAAAGACGGGTTGAGTTGCCACTCTTGTTTTGTAGAAGTTTCAAAAACCTTCTTCAAGAGTCCATTTGAACCTAGTTTTTAGGCCAAATTGATTGTATCACACCGGTGCACATATGCCACTAAAATTCCTTATAAACTTCTAAGGGGAACCGAAGAACTCCATGAAAACTCCTTACCTCTGCTCCAGCGCTGGTTGGTGTAGGCCAACTGCATAGCTTCCACTTTGCTTGGGTCCATCTTCAATGATCCTTGGGATACTACAAACCCTAAATACACAAGTTCTTGTTTGAAGAACTCACACTTTTCTAGGTTGATGGGTAACCTCTCCTCCTGCAATCTTTTAAGAACCAACTCAACGTGCTTTAGATGTTCTTTTGTTGTTCAAGCAAAGATGAGTATATCAATCTAGATATACCATCACAAATAACCCCGTGAAGTCCTTACACTTCATTCATGAGCTTCCTCTATGAATGTGCTAGGGCATTTGGAGAGGCCAAAATGGCATAACTCTCCACTCATAATCCATCAATTGTCTTAAAGGTTGTCTTCCACTCATCCCTATCTTTGATTATGATCTAATGGTATCCACTCTTGAGATCCAACTTAGTGAAGCACTGCGGCTCCTCCCAAGACAATCCATCAAATCCTCAATCCCAGGAATAGGAAACCTATATCTGATTGTAATCCTATTGATAGCCCTAGAATCAGTGCATAGCCTCCACTTACCACCTTTCTTGGTTGCTAAGACCACTGGTACTCCACACGGACTAATGCTCTTCCTAATTAGTCCTTGGTCTAATAACTCCTGCACTTGTCTAGCTACTTCTAGGTTTTGATCTAGTGTAAGCTTGTAAGCTGCTTTGTTTGGCAATGAAGCCCCTGGTATGAATTCAATCTGATGATTGATGGCTCTCTTTGGAGGTAAGGTTGTTGGTGTTCCATCACTGACTATGTCCTTGAATTTCTCAAGCAACTTCTGGACTGCTCCTGGTATGATTATTTTCTTAGTCTTATCTTCCTCCTTGGGTTGCACCATGACCACATATCCTTCCCCTCCTTGTTGTAGAGTGTTGATAAAATCTTTGCCACTACTTAACAAGACACTAGGGGTCTTTGACTGTCCTTCTTCCTCATCTGACAGTGACTACAGTTTGAATGTCTTTCCATCCTTCTTGAATGAGATAGTGTTCTCCTTTCCATCATAGATGGCTCCTCTGTCATACTGCCATGGTCTGCCTAATAGAAGATGGCATGCATCCATGGGCAGCACATCACAAATCAACTTGTCCTTGTATCCTCCAATGGAGAACTCCACCGTTGTCTGCTCATTTACAAGAACACTCTGCCCTTTGTTCAACCATGTCACCTTGTAAGGATTCGTGTGGGGTACTTTCTCCAACTTCAACTTCCTCACTGCCTCCTCAGAGATTATGTTATCGGTAGACCCTAAATCCACTATAACCTTGCACACCTTTCAAGTATTTTGCATCTTACCCTGAATAAGCCTCTCCTTTGCTTTGGCTCTTCTTTGACTGGTTGTCTGATTAGAACCCTACTAAACATCAAGTTCTCCCTCATTTCTGACTCAATGTGACTAACCTTTGGTGACTTGACACTCATAGTGTCTTCTTGAGCATATGCTACTCTCTTTTCTATATTTGAAGAAGATTCTTTCTCTAGGCACCTATAAGCTAGATGTCCTACTTGACCACAATTGTAACACTCTCATACCAGCAAAGCATGAGCATTCCTACCTACTCCTTCCTCTATTTGAACCTCCTTGAGGTCCTCTCACTTTCCATGTCCTCTAGGTTGTTTTACCTTCCATACCTCTGTGAGTTTAGACTCTCCCCATTTCTTTGTTTCACTCTCTTACCTTTGGTATCCACCTCTATGTCCTCTTTGATCTTTTGCACTTTTCTCCGCTCTTAGAAGCCTCCTGGGATCTTGTTTCCTCTTACTCTTCCTCTTTCAATCTTTTATAGCCACAATTGATAGCATTGTGCACTATCTTTGGGACTTAGAAGAGTCATCTCCTCGTGAATGTTCCACTTCAAATCGTTAAGGTATCTAGCCACCTTAAGACTTTCATCCTCAGTAACATTAGACCTCATGCAAAGTTTTTGAAACTCCTCAATATAAGAATTCACATCTTGGTCTCTCTTTGTCTCAAGCTCGCTTCTTTCTTTGTGCAATTGAATTCTCATAATCAAGTATGTATGCTTCTCTCACTTTGGCAACTATCTCTTCCAAGTAGAAGAAGCTTCTTTTTCTCTTCTCTTTTATTCCAATGAACTTCACCATGTCAAGGCAGAACCTCTCAATCTTGATTTGGCCACCTTTACCTTTGTGCTTCAGTGACTCCATCACATTCAAAATGGTTTTCCATTCCCTCTATCCAATCCATGACTAAATCAGCTTCCATTTTCCCACTAAACAGTGGTATGCCTTCAAGTGCTTTTCCACTCAAAGCCTTCAATGCCTTCAAGAAAGGCTCCTCTTGCAAAAGCGGGGTCGGGGATCTTTGTCTTCTTTGCAACCTCTTCTTTCTTCGGTACCCTTCCTTCCAATTGCACATTACTCATTGCTTGCTCAAGTTGGGCTATTCTTTCCCTTAATAGCCTATTGTCTTCCTCTTGTTCTTTGACTTTCTTGGCTAATTCTACATTTGTCATCATGTCTATAGAACTACTAGACTCAACCTTTGACATATATTATTCTATCCCAAATCTTTTGTAGCTTTGATACTAATCTAATAGGGAGGTTGGATGAATTAATCACTGATTCAGGCTCTAGGTCTTGTTTGGAAGACATCTAAGGTGTCTCACTTCACCACTTCAACCTATAGGATCTTCTAGTATTTAGGATCCCCTGGTCTAACTTTTCCAACCCCAACTACCAACACAATTTCTTGCTACCAAGTCAACACTTGGTGCAATCTTGCAACTCTAACCTTAGCCTTAATTCACCCCAAAGGCTACAAACCTCCAAAGTATTGAATTTAATTTTGCAGGGGTGTGGAGGTACTTCAAAAGACTTCAATCCATCCTACTATGGTTCTTGAAGGTCCACCTAACTCCATTTCTTGGTCACTTTCAAAAACCCTCATTTAGGTCTTAAAAAGGCTACTGGCCCTAGGAGCCCCAATTAGGCCTCCTTCTCCGAGAAAATAGGTTAGTTCTCCAAATCTTTCCAAAGAACCCCCAATCTTTATTTGAGATTCTTCGTTCATACGAACACCTCACAAATATTTTTGGGGTCTTGGGTCTTAACTGTCCGTACAAAGCCTTCACTTGAAAATGGGCAATACTAGGGTTTTTAAGCCCTTTTATGTTTTCTCTCAAACTATCAAGTCTTTTACCAACTAGATGAATTGATGGAGTTTCCTCCTGATTACTAGGTCTTGGAAATACTCACACCTACCTTCTCCAAAAGGAAATTTGTCAAGAATTTGTCACCCCTGCAAATTATGTGCTCTGCACTTAAGTCTTCCTAGCCGGGCACTTCCCTGGCTCGCCTAGGGCAAGACTTCCATAGTGGCTCATGTGCTTTCACAAACCCTAAATCCTATGATATATACATACATGGAGTCTAGTCACTATTCCCAAAGGGCCATACAATTTGTATGGTGGGAAAGTGAACTAATACTCCATTTTCTCAAAACTGCCTTGTTCAGACTAGCAACAGTGTGGAAACAAAACTATTTACAAACAGTGACTGAAATTGAATAAAGAGACTAATTAATGGCACACAATGCTTGTAGAACTACTACACTACCTCGTGCACAAGTTATAGTGCCATGATTAAGCCATTAAAACCTAACTTCAATGTAAAATCAGAAAAATGCACTTTTAAGCATAATTGCTTTTCTTGAATTCATAAAACTTCCAAAACTTAACAAAGGCTTCCAACCCCACCTCAATGTCAAGGCTTCCCATAAATAGGGTCTCTCTTTCAGTTATGGGCTCTCCTTGGCCACTTGTAACTCCAATTGAGTATTATTTTCAAAAATTGAAAAGAAACTCCTAAAAGGCCTAAAAGGTCAAAACCTCATTTGCAAAAATCCTTAAGCCTAACCAATGGTCAACATGACCTTCATCAGATTGTCAGATTGTCAACACCCAATCAAAAATGCCAATAAGGCTTACATCCAAGTGAACTAAGTTTTATTGCTTAGTTGTCCTAGAAAATATTGTCCTAGACAACCTATGATAACCTATGGGTGCTCTTGCACCCTTATATAGATAGAGATATTTGTCTTAGAAGTATACATTAAAATCACCTTTATAAAAAAAATATAGATACTTCTAAAAAAAAAAGAATACGTGACAAGAAAAGTCTTAAGGAATTAAAGAAAATTAGGAATATCTCCTAAACTAAAAGCAATGTTAATTTGGCATTTGTTTTCATCTAAGTCATAAATTTTCCTTGCCAAAGGTCTTGTGAGGCTCGTAAAAACTTTCCATCGTTTCCTAAGTGATTTTATTTTAATGTTTATTTATTTCTGATTTCTTTTTCTAACTTTTGAATAATCTTATGAAAAGAAACTAAACAACCGTATAAGCTCAAGAGATACTCTACCATGTAGGAAAGAGTTTTAAACTCTTTTCTTTTTCTTTTTTTATACCGTTATAGGAAAAGTGAAGTTAAAAACCTTTCATAATTTATGTTAAATGCAAATTGGTGACAGAGAATAAATTAAAATCGGAACCGTTATAATCTGTCACTTATATCCACGGAGTTACCAAAGCATGCAATTTGGGATAAACTCGGTAGATTAAGTCAAGAAATTATGCATAGCTAGATGTTACAATTCTGATTGACTGACACAATATCATTTCGATGAGCCGTTGTGACCACAACAAAATTATCTAAAGCTTATAATAATGGTTTAAAGATTTTGATGGAATCATCAGCCCCAAACAAAGCCACGCAGCTATCACATGCTTATCATCCTTAAGGTTTTTGAGGAGTAGAGACTAGAAATATGTATTCACCAAAAGATTTTGAGGCCTTTCATAATCTATTTAAAAACTGGAACGAAACCAAATTCCATTTACAATGATTTCATTGAATTCCATATATTTATAAATATCACCAAGAGCACCTGCTATTGAGACATAAATTTTGACATGCACATATTTCTCGTTGTATGTATATATTTATTTTAAAAGTAACACTACAAAAAGGGGTATCCTACATACCGATACTACCAAAAGCTCGGCCACCCCATTACCTTCGCAGGCCCCTTGCTGTCCTCCAGACGTTCAAAACTCACCCCTTCAACTCTAATTCTCTCGCCCTTCGCTCGCATGCTCAGAGTGGATTTCTAATGCCATTGCGTGGGCTGATTTTTTTTTTTTTAAGCTGATTCCTTTTCCTGCAACTTGAAAGAAACACTGCCTCCAACATCTCCATTTTCAAAGCTCTCTTATGAAGTCTCCTACAAAGTGAATCTCTCCACCTAAGGACAACTATCAAAGCATAATAAAAGGGGGATCTATGTACGATATTATAACTGGAAATCTCTGATAGATGTCTACAAAAAGTGGGAGGATAGATAGAAGGTTGCACAAGTGGTAGAGATGGGAATTGCAAAACTCTTTTATTTGTCAATAGATTTCATTCTAGTGCACAATCATCTTCTTGAGTTTTGAAAGAATCAATCTGATATCCGATATCTACTTGTATGGATTCATCCCATGATTTATACCCATGATCTAATAGATAGCTCTACAGGTTGTTTTAGATAACCCCCCCTTCAGGCATTCCAATTTCCCCATACTGATCTAACAAGATCTTTTTTCCCCCTTTCTCTCTCTCTCTGTGAAATCCTATGGTCCTTCCATCTTGGCTCATCATAATATTCCCTGATTAAAGTAGTGAGTTGTTCTGGTGAAAAATTCAATGTTTTGCAGGGTACTACCTATCCCCTGTATGCTGATCAAATCTTTCACATCTCTGACAACTAGTTGAAAAGAAAGCCTCTTTAGAAGTGGCACTCTATAAATGAGCCTAATTTTAAAACCATTATCAAATCCCCATATTGTTCTGACATTTATGTCAATAACTAGTCAACTCAATAGCCTCAATATTTTGGCTAGGATGAATCATGGTGCTAGATTTCAAAACTAAATATTTGACAGGTATAAAAATTCTACGCTGCCCAGCATTGATTTCTACATCTATGTGCACTTGATCTAGTTTTCACAATTATTCTGATTGCTTTACATTTCAATAGTATGGTGGAACATTAGTTTAATATCTTAATAATTATTAATGATAATTTCATACCTGTAAACTGTTTATTAATTTGGACTCCCTTTATAATAAATGTTCTTTTAGTGTTCAAATAGATATTAAATTAATGATTAACAATTTCTATCATTTGTGGAATATCTGAATATAAACCATGCTTTATACTAATTTTATTGGTACTTTCCTAATTAATAAGGATAATATTTGATACTATATATCATAATAATTCTGGTCATTTAACTTACATTTTCTCTTTCTTGGTCCTTTTAATAGTTTCATGCCATAGTTAAGGTTTCATAGTTGTATGAAACATGGATATTATTTTAATTGCTTCATGAAACTAACCAGTCTTAACATCCATCCTCACTCTCTTGATCTCGTGACATTAATTTTTATAATAGATGGATCCCTAAGTAATAATTGTAAATTAACTTTATTACATGATATTTTTGTCTTAACATTTTAATGTAAGATCACACCTACGACTAAAGTTAATGCTTGTACAATCTTCAATCAAATAAATCTCTTATCATCAATAGAGGTACACCCAGCTAGTTGACATTGCTAGTAAAAAAAATGCATTCGTTCCACACTAGACAATCAATACTACAATGATATACATATATAAACTTATTATTCCTTCATCTATTTTTCCTTTCATATTTCACTAAGATTATAGATAAATATATTTATCATAAGAAGTTATCATAACACCTTCAATTATTAGCAATACTAATGTTTAGACATAGTATTATGACTCAATTGAGTCTATAAGGTAATGGGGTCTCCCCACTCCATTTGTTCTCTAGTACCTATTATTAAATATTCTTAACATCCTATTAGCACTCCTATTTTGGCACCATAAAAATGAGCAATGTGCAAGGAGTCCATCAATGAGCAAGGAAGCTTCATGCTAAAATGATTATCACATGATTTAAAATTGACATCCCCATATTCCATACAACTTCAAACATCAAAAGGTACCTTTAAGCTTAATCACAACTTGTTCAAGTATTGTTCATTTATAAAAATTGTTATCTTTAGAACACTATCACAATGCAAGTAAAATAATCTATAAGAACAAGTAAACCTATTTTAAACTATATGAATTTTATGACATGAGGTGTAATGCTACCACATACTTTAAAAACCCTACATGCATTAAGGGAAATTAACTGGGTGACCTTACAAGGTCTTATATTTACCTATGTTCCACAGATTTTTTGGGACAGGGATAGGAGGGCACAACAACTAAAAAAAGGGAACATTTAAAAAAGTTAAGAACATAGGAATTTTAAAGCTACGGACTCAAACTCTTCATCCTCCTCTTTTATGCCAATTGTAGCAGTTAATCACAAAGTTATGTGATCTTTAAGTAGATGGTTACTATTTTGTGCCACTCATATGTGTGGCACTGAGCTTTCTCATCAGTAGTATTTATGGGAGATGTTCACACATTGATATAGAGTTGTTAAGGCATCACCAATCTCCTTTTCTATCTTCTTATCTACGATATGAGGGGTCAGATAATCTAAGATGATTCACTATGCTTTGAATATCTTCTTGTTATATTCAAGAAACTAGAGAATATTTGTAGAATGTGTAACCTTGGTGTTAACATAGACCCAAAAATCAACTTCTAATACCATCTGCAATCTACACTTTCAAGGTGTAAAATGATCACTCTCTTTGAGACTAATACTAGTCATTTTTGCAGTCGTTGGAACACATCGAAATTGAATAAATCAACTGAAAAAATAATAGACCAACAACCTAACATAGGTGTGGATCAACAACACCCTAATAACTAGTGTAATTAGGGTACCTACAACCATTGATAGGTCCAAGATACTTAAAATCATTTATGTAAGTGTATTGACATCATTTGGTAACTTCCTCACAGGTAATGGTACATTCCAATCATCGATGTGGAAGATCTTAGTTGTGTGTTTTGATATCATGTTAAACTATGGTCTATGGATTGCAATATTGCAAGCTTTGTAAGATTTGTTTGTAATCTTTGTGCATGCATCCATGGGGTTTAGTGGATGAGGGTTGTACATACTTCTTAATATCAACTCCAAACATTTGCACTAATAGTGGTCACTAGATTCTACAAATAAGCATTAAAAACCCTTAATTAACCTTCTTCCCTAATGTCAAGCATGTGACATGTCTTATAGGTGTAATTGATTACAACATTGTAGGTTACTTGAATATCATTAGATCTTCCAAAGCTAATACTGAAAAACACCCCTAACGAGGTCTCGAGGAAACACCCTCAGTGGGGTTGAGGGGTAGTACCCCTCGCAGAGGTCTAGGGGTAGTGCCCCCAGCGAGGTCAAGGGGCAATGCCCCTCGCGGGGGTCTAGGGGCAACACTCCTAGTGGGGTCGAGGGGCAGTGCACCTCGCAGGGGTATGGGGGCAACGCCCCCAGTGGGGTCGAGGGGCAGCGCCCCTCATGAGGGTCTAGGGGTAGCGCCCCCAGCGGGGTCAAGGGGTAGTGCCCCTCATAGGGGTCTGGGGGAAGTGCCCCCGCCACCAGCACCAATTTAAGGCTTCTGAAACCATATAAAACTCCATGGCGCGCCTCATTTTCATGATTTTTTGAGTGGAAAAAAATTGATGGGATGTTGTGTTATCTTCCGTCAATATGTTCTAGTGTTGCTGCTATGCTTTCATTGGTCTATCGGTGGAGCTATGAGGGGAGTTTCCTCAATGTAGTAATGTTAGGCCAATAGTGACACTATCAACATAACATTACTACATTGGGGGAACTCCCCGCATAGCTCCATCGATAGACCGATGAAAGCAGCTCAATTGTTCATATGTCAATAACACTATCGGTCTATCAGTGGAGCTATGAGGGGAGTTCCCCCGATGTAGTAATATTAGGCTGATAGTCTATCAGTCTATTAGTGGAGTTGTGAGGGGAGTTCCCCCGATGTAGTAATGTTAGGCCGATAGTGTCACTATCGTCCTAACATTACTACATCGGGGGAACTCCCTTCATAGCTCCATTGATAGACCGATGAAAGTAGCTCAAGTCTTGCAATTGTGACAGGTTGCTAATGGAATCAAGGAGGTTATTTAATCAGGGAGCTTATTTAAATTTCCACACCCTTCTATGTTCAAGTGTTGTGTTGCAGTTGTGACAAGTTGCTAATGAAATCAAGGAGGTTATTTAAACTATGACAATATTTTATTTTTAAGTGTTGCAGTTGTGATAGATTGTCAACAAAATCAAGGAGGTTATTTAAACCTTTAAAATTTCCTATTATATTCAAGTTTTGTAGTTGTGAGAGGTTGACAATGGAATTGGGGAGGTTATTTAAACCTCTGCAACTTTCTATTTTCAAGTGTTGCAGATGTGACAGGTTGCCAATGGAATCAGGAAGGTTATTTAAACTTGTACAATCTTCTATGTTCAAGTGTTGTAGCTGTGACAGGTTTCCAATAGAATCAGGTGGGTTATTTAAACTTTTACACATTTATATGTTCAAGTGCTATAGCTGTGACAGGTTGCCAAGGGAATGAGGGAGATTATTTAAATTTATAGACCCTACCATGTTCAAGTGTTGCAGTTGTGGCAGGTTGCCAATGGAATCAGGAAGGTTATTTAAACATTCACACCCTTCTATGTTCAAGGTTGCAACTGTGATAGGTTGCCAATGGAATCAAGGAGATTATTTAAACCATGACAATATTATAGTTTCAAATGTTGCATCTGCAATAGATTTTCAATAGAATCAAGGAGGTTATTTAAACCTTTGAAAATTCCTATTATGTTCAAGTGCTACATTTGTGATAGGTTGACAATGGAATCAGGGAGGTTATTTAAACCTCTACAACTTACTATTTTCAAGTACTGCAGACGTGACATGTTGCCAGTGGAATAAGGAAGGTTATTTAAACCTCTACAATCTTCTATGATCAAGTGTTGTAGTTGTGACAAGTTGCCAATAGAATCAAGGAGGTTATTTAAACTTTTACACCCTTCTATGCTCAAGTGTTGTAGCTGTGATAGCTTGCCAATGGAATCAAGGAGCTTATTTAAACCTCCACACTCTATTATATTCAAGTGTTGCAGCTATGATAGGTTGTCAATGGAATCAATTTCAGATTGGGTTCTAGGTGCATGCAGTCATGTAGGTTTAGTGGATGAGGGCTACACATACTTGACACGTCAGTAACCCTTATTGCATTACAATTTACATATATAGTTGATCATTAGGTGTGCATGGTTGACCTTCATGCCTATGTTGGCTATATTGAGGATACCCTAAACATTATTACTAAGATGCTAGTTAAATTTGTGGTACATGTGGATCATATATGAATATAGGCTGAGTATTTCCAGCAACACTGCTTTTTTAGTTGGATCCTAAAAATGTTGCAACTTATGTTCTCTAAAACATTTGTATCAAAAATATAAAAAAACTATTATATTTTTAACACTCAAGTCATCATTTTGATGAGTATAAATTTTAGAACTATTGTATTTTTAACACTCACATCAATGCAAGTCATTCCTTCTAAATACATAATCATATAAAGAAGGTTGTCATGGAACTTGAGCACTTGACAGCCATGAATGTTTACCAATGTAATGCATCTATAAGGTTGAACATGCAAAAACATAAATTAGTACATCAAATGTAAAACAATAATTATTTTCACAAACTCGTGTTGAGAAAATGTTTCAAATGTATATGATGAGTACATATAAATGTAACCATATACAAAAATCATGAATAGAAAGATAAACATGTAGGGATTGGAACAGTCATCCACTAATTGTAATAATCTTACAATATATAATGTGGGTTGCATGCAAAACATGAAAGTAGCCCAAGTCATGTTTCTAATAACAATTAAAGAGTTTTGCTCTATGATTAAGGTACAACTAGATTGAGGAATTTCTAGACCAAGAAGAGGAGTTGCCCGTAATGGTAGAGGCCACATAATGAAATAAACACCATGATGAGAGTACAATCACATCAAGGAACTTCTAGAAGTCAATTTATATCCAAGTCTAAACCAAGAAGAGGAGTTGGTGGTGATGAAAGAAGCAACAATAGTCTTAAAGAACTACAACTACATGTACCCCTCTTTCCATCTCCAAAATAAGGAAAGAAAAATAGAAACAACCAATGGAGGAAAAACATAAAGCAAGAATGTTATTATTGATGATGAGGATGAACTAGATCTTAAATTTGTAGCATGCCACAATAAACAACAATTTCTTTGATTTATGGTTTTGATTTCAAGATTTATTTTCTTAATATGGCCTTTTCACAAATTTGTTTTAGGCTTTTAGCCATGATTCTTAAATCATATTTTCATGCCACCTATTTCTATATACTATGTCAGATATTTTAAATACATATATTTATTAAATGTTGCAAGGTATTAACCCACAGGAATGACAATAACCATATTCAAGTTTTATTAATGTTACAAAAAAAAGTTAAACTAAGCAA
>VDFB02188047.1:0-21886 GCA_007258455.2 Sequoia sempervirens | reverse complement strand
GTTGAATATTAAAAATTTCTTTCTAAGTGTTGCAAAAATATAAAAAAAAATATATCTTGAGTGTTAAATTTTATTTTTCCAACCTTTTCATCTTTCAATTATGGTGAAATTTTATTTTATTTTGTGGCAAACTTATTATTTTTCATGTTATTTTCTCCCTCTCCTTAGCTGGGCGAACTTTCAAGTAGTTTGGCCATTGCTTCCTTGACAAGGCGGACTTCATGACCTCTTTGCCATCCTTCCTTTTGTCTAAGGCGGACTTTGTTCTCTTCATGCCAAATTTGGGCGGACTTTGATCTTTTCATGCCAAGCTTGGGCGGACTTTGCCAATGCTGGACACTTCAACCTTGGGCGGACTTTACCTTGTGCTTGACATTTCTTATTTCTTTCCAAGCGGACTTGGTGGTAGCTTGGACATCTTCATTTGTGGGCGGACTTTGGAGTGCCTTGGACATTTTCTTTGTTGAGTGGACTTGGCCAACTTCATGCCAACTTCTACCTTGGGCGGACTTTACCTTCTCTTGGACATGGATTGTATACAGCTGCTGGTTTTCCACCAGCTATTCAGTGCTCGGAGCTGATGATGGAGTGCGCTAATTATTATGAGACTGATCACAGATCAATTGTTTTACCAAATGGCCAAGTTCTCGCCAACCTCACTCCTACAGCTATTGGCAAAGCTTTCGGGATTCCAGCACACAAGAAGATGATTTACAAATCAAGGGAACAAGCTGAATGAATGTATGCTTCTGCATTCGAGAGATGTACAGAAACGATCAATACTCACTGGATGAGCAACCCCAAGCCCTCTCGTACAAAGTTGCCAAAGCAGATTATATCAGATGACTTGAAGCAGGAGTACTGTGATCTTATCATGATGCTGAGCAGAGTGGGTGGCTGCCCACAGGCTTTTATTTTTGAACCGTGGATGTTCTATTACATCAACCTCGTGCTGGAAGAAAAAGAGTACGTCGACTGGGCTACGATGATCAGTGACAATTTGCACGAGCAGCTCCTGAGTTTGAGAAGAACAAAGACATTCTATATGGGCTCTTACATCATTTACATGCTGGCTCGTATGACAAAGTATAGAGGGATTTCATATAAAGAGCCTGTTGGTTGTGGCTCTCACCAGTTCAAAATCCACGAGGCTTGTCCACAGCTACACCTGACGAGCACTACTCATTACAAGCGTGTCAATGATGCCTTTACCATGCATATCACGAGATCACTCTTGGAGCGTACTCATCATAGGATCTCGAAGGAGGCTCAAGAGTTGATCAAAAGGTATGGGTGCTGATTTATACAATTTCCGAAGTTTTCTTATATCAGGCTGCAAGGTTTTTCCTCATATCCATATAGGCTGCCTAAGTACCCAACCAACAGAATTTTAATGTTAGAAATATCTAGGCAATTGGTTGCCTACGATAAGATTCAGACGAGGCTGAAGTCAGGAAGAGGATGTTCTCTAGGTTGCCATTGAGTATGATTAGGGAGTGTGAAGTCATTCCAGTACCAGACCAGGTGAGCAAGGACATAAGTGTTCTCCATCTAGATTATGAGGCAGTAAGGGATACTCCACTTCCACTCCCAGATTGGCCAAAACCAGAGATTGCCGACTTGGACACACTTTCCATTCCAGACTTGGCATTTACCAGAGCATGGATTGACAGACATTTGAGTAGATTGAAGAGTAGGTCAATTTCCTTGACTTACAACTTGATGGGCGATCACAGGACGCCCACTACCAGCAGAAAGAAACAAATTACTTGAGGTCCAGAATCTCGAAGGAAGGAGCCTGTTCAGTCAAAGCCTCCACGAGTAGTAGTTGAGTCACCCACACCATTGGAGACACGTTCTCCAAGTATACAGAAGGTTTCTCTATTTGCTGATCAGAGAAATGCACTGAATCAGGTGCAGGAGGTACAGGAAGAAAATCAGCCACCACGAAGAGAGTCAGTTGGTCAGAGTGTTAATGCGCCTACTAGAAATGATCAGCAGGGTGATGAGGAGACTGCTACCGACCCTCAGTTTCAGCATGAGTTAGAGGCGGCTTTAGAGGATGATGATGCAGTTTCAGGGGATACTCGGCTATTAGAGGCCGATGAGCCTCGCCAGAATGATATTGAAGTTGAACAAGTCCGTGAAGTAGAGGCACAAGAACAACAGCCATTTGTTATACAGCATGTTGTACCTGATTGGCTTAGAGATAGGATGAGAAGAAGCCCCAGCGAAGAGATTGATCCAGCAGTAGAGATGGAAGAATTTTTGAACAGGATCAACGCACCTCCACAAAGGAAGAGAGCACGAAAGTTATCAAAGATATCAACTGATGAGGATGGCTCCCGCACCCTTCATATGGCAGTGCCACGAGTTGATTGTGATCGAGACGAAGCAGTGCTAGAAAACTATGTGGTCACAACTTTGGAGTTAGGACGTCCCACAGGTGCACAAATTGTCGAAGAATGTGATAACTCCTATCAGGCGCTCAAGGACAGACTATTTAGGAAGGAAGGAAAGTATAAGAAATTGAAGAAAGAACATAAGACATTGATAGGATACGTGCAGCACTTGTCACGTCCTTGTGGGTAGGAGATTCCAGCAATAGAGCTTCCAGCTAAGTTATCCAGGGAGTCAGTTTGTGGCTTGTTGGAATTGAGAAAGATGGCACAGGAAGCAGATAAGTGGGTTACAGGAGTTCGTGCCGAGACAGAAAAGTTCATGGAAGACCTTGCTCATGCTTTCCAGCAAGCTTCCAGTATTACGGCACGTATGGAGGCAGTTGATCAGGCCTAGGGTGATGCTTCTGTTTATCAGAGCAAAGTTATCCAGCGTCTGGAGACATTGAGGCATGCTCCTTTGCAGATGCTGATTGATGGAGGAGTCATTTAGGAGAATGATAGATATGACTTTTCTAGATGGTACTCTTCGGTAATCACAGGGCGTGGTTTCCTTGACGCAGCACAAGCGGATTCAGCTAGAGTCAGGAAGGCTATGACGAATATTGTTAACGGAGTCCTGAATACTTTGGAGGCAATCTTTGCTAGACGGCTGAATCCCGATGAGGTGACTACTGATAATTTGAGGAGTAGGCTTGCACCTTTCTTCTCGGAGGTGAAGACCTTTGTGCAGGACGACTTTGAAAACACTTCCACTTTCTCCAGCTTGATTCAGAGTACGCAGGATGCCTTAATTGCTTGGAGAAAGTCTTGCACACGACACGAGCAGTCAGTCACAGTGTTAGAGTTTCAGCTTTATTGCATTCCACCTATTTCAGTTCAGGAGATTCAGGCTGTGCTTGCCAGGTTCATTGAGTTTGCAGCCAGAGAAAAGGAGAACGGGAATGCGCTTCTAGATGATGACCTTCTAGAAGATTGATTATGGGCATTAATTGCCTTTACTATTTTGGGAGTGAGTGGGAATCTTTGATTCATTTATTGTACCACTCCCTATTCTGTTGGTTTTTAGGGTTAGGGCTGAGGTGGCTCAATCTGAGCCTTTGATTTTATTGTAATCTGAGCCGTCCATTGGACTGGGCCATCTATAAAAGGGGGAGTCCCCCTCATTTGTAATTATTAGAATAAGAGATCAAATTAGAGGAGACGTTGGAGAGTAGACATTTTTTTAGAGAGATAGTTTGATAGCATAGTTTGGAGGAGAAGGAAAGTTTTCCTTTGAAAACTTTTGAAAGAGATTGTTGTGTAAAACTTTCATAATAGAAGATCTTTTCATTGATGGTGAAATTCGTCTTTGTTATGGATAGCTAGCAAGGTTTCTTTACCCCTTCAATTCCAAGTAGCATAAAGTAGCGTAAAGTAGTTTAAGAATAGCATTTCCATTTCATGCAAGTAGATATTAGTTGTGGATTTGTGGTGTCGATCAAGGCAACTTCGTTTTATTCCACACCACTAGCAGCTTGCTGATGGTAAGTTTGCCTTGTGTGGTCAACTGGAGCATTTCATAAGCTTAACTTCAGTTGCAATTCATATCTTGGTATGCGTCTTCTTGACGGTATCTTGATGTCGGATTGTAGCTTGAAAATTTTTTGCTATCCCTTTGAAGATTGCACCAACTTTGTGTAAGTTGTCCAGCGTGAGGTGGAGCAAAGTTTGGTTGAAGCTGTTGAGATTGATCCCACGTCCCGCCTTAGAATAGAATCTATAGCTTTCTTACCCTTACACTCATTTACATTCTGCACATTCTCGGTTAGTTTTTACGAAAATCCATACCTCAACGCCAAATCATACGCGCAAAATCCCCTTTGAATCATCAATCTGTTGTCAACTGCAAGACCTTTTGAACAATTGTGTAAGTCCCCTCGTAAAAACAGCAATTCACAACTAACCAACTGAGGGTATTCCAAGCATTTCGGAACCTTGGAGTTGAACGTGCGATCTTTCTTGCAATCTTAGCGCACAGAATACTTTGATCAAGAGAGAATGGAGTAGCCTTCGGACAACTTTGTTCTGTTGATTAGTGTGGTCACAAAAATCACATCAACAGGTCCCAAAGTGCCAAAAATCAAAAAAGCAAAATCCCACAAAAATAGGAAGTGTCAGAATTGACACAAAGCAATGGTGTTCCTCGTCCTCCGGACCTTCTGAGCATTTTGACGATGTCTAAGCACTGTTATGGGCTTGAATTCTCTACTTGACCCGGGTGATTTCTCAAAACTCTAACTCCAAACTCTCAAAGCGATGGACTTATGAAATTGCAACTCAGACAAAACCCTAAAAAGCAAACTACTGGGGGTCCCCATTTCAAATGGGGCGATGTGTGAAATAGGTCACAACAGGGTACAACATAAATAAAAGTGGTTTTTTGTCAACATTTTGATAGGTGTAAAGGAGACTCCATTATGGGTATGATTTAAGACTAGAGTTGTATCCAGGGGGGTTTGATCTAAGGGGGTCTTATCTAAACCTCTTCAATTAAAACCCTTTAGGTAGAACCCCTCAAGGTTTAAATCATTAATTTTTCTAACAAATATGTGATTTCAGGTAAAAATCAGGATGTCCCAAGTTTGGGACCCATTATTGGGGGATGACCCACCCCCTATTTGGGTGATTAGAAAGTGGAAGGTAGCTTATTTCAGTTGCTTATCATTGTTATTTTGCTAACGCTAACAAGTGCAAAATTTGAAAAAATTGGGGTGGATATTACATAAAGTGATATTGAAAGAATGAGATCTCTTTTGCAAAAAAACTATGCCTCCAGCATGAGAAGAACGCTATTATTTCCTTTTGTTCTTAATGAATAATTTATTCTTGTGATTATTTATAGCCCTCAGCCAAAAGTAAGAAAAAGGATCTGTAATGAAAAAATAAACTTAAAAATTGAATCAGCTTGCCCTCAAAATAAATGTGTCAAACCCTCCATATATCTAAAAAGGAAATTATTACTCTTGACATATGCATTACCTTTTGCAAGAGTTGGTACTGTTGAGCCTTTTGACATTTTCCCAATTTCAAAGGAGGATGTTTTTGAAACAAAGAACTCATCAATGAAACTAATAAATGCCTGCACATAAAAACCAGTTGCAAAGTATTTTAAGATCCAGCAGCAAAGGAGATCCATTCAATAATATCTACTGATGAATTCAAGGACATATACAAACTCTGCCTTTGATCTGAATGCAAAAAACTTAATCATTTGAGTTATGCACGATGAACATTCTCTTAATCAAAGACTTAACAGGAACCCACATTATGCTAGTGTATTATGAGCTCAACATTGCAGAATATAAAACAATTTTTCATTACACCAAAACAAATGTTACCCTTATACTAATTGCTACAACAAATAGCATTAAGTATTATAAACTGCAAAACTCAATATGCTATAATCCAAGCAGCACACTAACTAGATCATTCATATGTCATGTCCCCAAAATTGTAACACATTGAAATGCATTTCAGCGATTTAGTGATACTATATTAGTGTGAAATATTAAAATACAAGGGCAATTTAAATATTATTATTATAATTATAATGATCATAGATAATATTATAATACATTTATTATAATAAATAAGACAATTAATATTAATATTTATAAATATCATAATAACAAAGATTTCACAAGAAAAATAATATAAAATAATATTAGTAAAATATTATTATAATTATAGTCGTAAATATTAAAATACATATATAAAAATAAATAATTTCAATTTATAAATATAATGGTAAAATAAGAAACATATACAATATTAAATATGTGAATATAAAACAATATACAATTATAAAGGTAGTGGGAACAACAGCAATTATATATAAGACAACATTCCTAAGCCAACGATTAGATATATAAAGGCTGTAACTAATATATAAGGAAGGAGGCGGTCAAAGGAATTATATACCATTTACATAGAGCAGCAAATAAGGTTTGAGGAGCAGCGATTAAGGAAGTTAAGGGCAGCGATCAAGGTTAATATAAAGACATGTCTCTTTGGAAGGTTGTGTCTATCCAAACGGATGTCTCTCTTCCAAGAGACATAAAAATATAAATAGAGTAAGAGTGTGGAATAAGAGAGGAGGGAATACAATGGGCAGATCCGCAGATGTATAGGATAAAAAAGGATAAGGAAAAAGAAATAAGGAATCTGAATGTATCTGTGAACAGCAGATAACTTAATATGTTATGATCGATTAGGAGGAAAAAGCTGAGAATTTCTGGTATGCTTATGAGTATACCAGCAGATCAGGTAAGTATATTATTACAAGAATATATAGTTATAAAAATATACATCTCTAATATATATTCATATAGAATATAAATATATAATAATGCTTGCAATAATTATATATTTTGTTATTGATGTTTATTATTTGTATTTGTTGTTTCTGACATAACTAGGGGCTGCAATTACATAAGCAAATTTGTATTTTGATTTATATATTAATTATTTATGTAGTACGCTTTCATATGATATTTAGGAAATACAATATAAACTGAAGATGAACTGGTTATGCCTTTAATTATACACAGTAGTATTGTAGAAGATCTAGTATTTATCAGTCATGATACCTTGTACATATACATAAATTTGAGTTAGCTATATTTACTAAATACAAATGATGAATCTGTGTTATTTATTTGATATGCAAGAAACAGAATATGTATCTACACTATGGAATAATATTCATATTATGTCATTGATTTAATAGTCGAGATCCAAATCTGTGTGTTTATATTATTCATATTATGTTATTGATTTGTGCCTACATTAGGGACTGATATTCATATTTTCTGACTATAATCAATTAACCATGATAGGGGAGTTGAGGACCTACGAGGAGGGGAAACGGCGTGTGGGTCACCCTCTAAGTACCCCACCCATATGGATGGCAAGGGCCACATGGGCCAAGAGGAGTGTACTGCTCTTGGGCTTAGAGGGAATGACTGCCCAGGACACCCTACTGTAGTTGCACCCTCAAATCCCCTACATAATTAAGTTATAATGGTTCTGATAAGGGGAACGGTGATAGGACACCTCACTAGGTACCCCACCCATATGGATGGCAAGGGCCACATGGGCCAAGAGGGGTGTACTGCTCTTGGGCCCAGGGTAGAGGGCTTCTTGGGCACCCTATCAGGACATTATGTCCAAGGAAGAATGAACTAAAGCATCTAAAGAAATTCAATGTATTTTATTATGATATTGTCTCTATTCATATATGTCTACTAACTTGCACGTCTAAACAGGTAGTTGTATTCCTAACCACGTTCTCTTTGATTTCTTTACATGCATGCTAATTAATATTATCTTGTAAATATTCTCTAACTCTGTTTTGCAGGGGTCTACTGGCTTTATAAACATCCCCAGAACCAAGGTGATTACTTGAAACTGATAAATTAGGGCAGATTTAGAATTACCCCAAAAAGGGGACATTACATCATGATATTCCATTCTTATTTGACAATGTTTCCTTAATGTTTAAAATGTTTGTTGACCAAATCCTTATCATATTAGAGGTGAAGATAATCGAATGAGGAGAAAATATAAGTAATTTAAATAAAATATCCATTACAAGCCCATTCCATTGGAAAATCAACAAGAACGAGTGCACAATTTGACTATGTGTAGCATTGCTCTTTATGATTTATGTTAGATAAGGAGCAACATGTTAAATAAAACAAAGTTAGTAGAAGTTTTATGTTTCAAAATAAATATCTATTGCTAGATCTTAGTAACCCTCTAGATAATATGTCCTTTAATGCTAACAATAAATTATAGCACAAAGCATGATGATCTGTTAAAATATCAAAAAAGGAGTTTATTTCACTACAACTCCGCAATAAACTGGAGCACAACTTGAAGAACACTTTTGATGAAGGAAGGAGATGTTTCTAAGTGGGAAACATACAAGTTTTTAGCTATTGTGTGAAACTGCCAGCGTGATTACGAAACCTCCAATTTTCTTTTGCTTAAAGAGATGGTTTCATCACGTATCTAAAAATGGTCTATGGTGTTTTGAGTTCTACACTTTTCAACTTCCTAGCATCTTGTCATCTTTGTTTGGGCTTGTAATACTGTAAATATACTTTTTTAAATTTGAATTAGCATAGGGGGAGCATTTGATTGATGTGTACTTGCAATTTTCAATCTTATAGTGAGCGATTAGGAACATAAATAGATTGTAAAAGAATGGAGAGGAATGTGTGAGCTAGTGACTGATCTTAGGGGCAGAACATTGTTTATTCTTGTTTGTTGTATAACTAATAGGTCAAAGAGTGTGATTGGATTGGAAATAGTGGATGAGGAGGCCATTTTACCTCACTCTTTCTCAAGTTTTCCCTCAAAATTCAGGTTCTCCAAAGTAAATCGTTGTCTTCCAATCTTGTGTTGCTAGTTCTTATTCCTTCTTGTTCTATCACTTGTTGAATGTCACAGCACTTCAATTCCTCTTATTAAATCTGTAATTGGAAAACTATACTATGGAATCTCCATCTTAGTTTACTGATCAGGTGGTATCAAACCAGTTGTATTCATTGGTGGAAAGTTATTGTGATTAATTTTGCTGGTTAATGCCCATGAAAAGATCAAGTGGGAAAGAATTGCTACCTTTTCAAAGAGAGATTGAATCTCATAATCAAAATAAAGAGTTGAGAAGCATGGCAGGAGATATAGAATCTCTTGGTAGGGAAGCAGGGTTTCGCAAGCTAGAAGTTGATGTAGTAAGCATATTTGAGTCAATGGAGACATTGGAGAGCATCATGGAGATTCTCATGGATAAGTTGTACACATTGGCAAACAATAAGAGCAAGGGGAAAGCACACATGGGCAAGGCTCATTACAGTTTGCTGCTATAGGAGTTCACATTTATATCAGACTTTGGCATTGTATTGGACTTACTTGTAAGCCAGGAGTCTTGGCTGTTTCTATCTAGCATTGTGCACAAATTGTCTTTCAATGAAGGGGATATAAGTTAAATGCCAAATGCTTGATGTAATCTTCATGCTGATTAAGATAGAAGTTTGCATTCCAATTGTTTGGCATAATGTCAAGTGGCTGTAGGTGCATATCATTCATATAGAAAATTATATATTTGCATTGAAAAGGATGAAAATAAGTCATTGATGCATTTTGAATATAGCTTAGACATTGTAGCATTGATTTACAAGCATGTAGAATACTTTGATATCATTTTCAAGCAAATATATCAGACTGAAACTTCACACCAGCAAGTTAGAAGATTGGATGCAAACTGTATGACTACATTCCTTGAGCTTCATAACAGCAAATTGTGATCAGATTTAGCAAGGGATATTACACCTAATCTTAATACCGACAAAATTTTAAACAAACAAATGCTTAATTGTTGCACACAACATACTATACCAGAACCATTGTTCCCCTAGGATGCATCCTCAAGGTCTTTCTATCACTTCAGGTACCTAGTACATTCTGTAGAAACCCTAGTTTCCCCTAATTCTCAAGTCTGACTATTTTCTGAGTCTTTTCTGAAGTTTTAGGTTTTTGAACGTTTTCGAGGGTTTTGAACATTAAATGCAATATGGCGATTTTGCAATAATTGAAGAATAAATTCTAATAACAGTATTTAACTCCATAAACATCAAACCCTAACATGAATACTGAAGCCAGTTCATATATATTTCTCTTGCAATGATTACAATGAAGTTTCAGACACATGCAAGATAAAGGGCAATAAAATATTGAAAAAAAAAACCTGATTTGATACAGCAATGAATATTCTGATGGAAATGGTACGGCTGAGATGAAAGGCTTGTTCTCCCTCCGTCTGAAGATCTCTGTTGATGTCCAAGAAGTATATGCCCTAACTGGAGTTGATAAGCTACCCTCTATGCAAGCGACCCACTCTGATGAAGATATACGCCTTATATAAGACTGGTAAAATGCAGCAAGCTGAAAACACATCCAGATCTGTACGGCTGCAACAAAACCACCTTTTTCTTCCTTCTATTGGTCCAGAGCAATGCTAGGTATATATGCGCCTCTGTAGGTAATAGCAAACTAAGCACAAGGTAGGCGTTTTGACCTTGGAAGAAGAAAACGCCACTTTCAGCAAAGTACGGCCTGAAGAAGGACAGTACGGCTGTCTGCAGCAACTATAAGTTGTACGGCTTCCTTTGATCTCTCCAGAATAGCAATATAATGGCGCCTAAATCAAGTAAACCCTCCGGAATGAATGGCTCTCTGAACCCTAGATGAAATAGACGATGCCTGAGTAACTTGAAGATGTACGGCCTGGTACAGAAGTACGGCCTACAGCAATCAGCAATAAATGATTTTGTACGGCCTTTCTCAGAACTCTCCAGATTCTCAAGAATATGCGCCTTTATGAATAGAAAGGTATTCTGAATGATTAAATATGCTGAAGCTCTGCAAAACAACAATCTCTGACGTTTGTATCGACTGTGATGCTCTGTAATTCCTCCTGCATGAAGAAATTTCTCAACTGGCAATAAATCAGATGTTATTTCACATCCTCTGAACTGCGTCGATGGAGATGGCTCGTTCTCCAACGAATTACGAACTCAAACCCTAAGGTCTTCGTCCTCTGGCAAAGCCTGATCAATTTTCTGATTCTCAAATGTCATAATGGCCCAAATCCCAATGCAAAACCTCTTTATTGCACAAAAGTGCGATTTCCTTAATAATAGGGATTTAATAAAATATTGACTTTTAATTCTTTTATTATTTTTAATAGTCTCCGTCAAATATTTTAATAATAATTTAATTCTCGAACTGGCCCCCTTTCTGATGATGGGCGCACCCCTCAAGGCAGATGACTTAAGTTATAATTTTAAATTATAACTTTATATTATAAACATTAAATAATTAATATTTAATCAATATAATTAAATATTAATATCTTCCTCGTAAATCATCCGATTACCGATCCGTCTGATGCTGACGAACTCAGAAGTGATTCCGGATGCCGCCAAAGCCATACTGCTAAAAATAGCAGTGGTCCCACTCTACCTGCCAGGAACTGCTAAAAATAGCAATTCTGCAAAATGTCTCTGAATGAGCCCGAACGAAAGCCAATTGATCAAAACTGCCAATCTGACGCTGAGCCAAGCGCCGAAACGACCCTCTAACCACTCAGTCAGCCTACGAGGGTCTCATGATAGGCCAATCTCACGATCACTGATGCTCGCCAAAAACGGGGACATGACACATTCCAAGGACAAGGCGGAAAGGATAGAAGTCTTCTACCAAGAGACTTTTTTCATAGCTGACCACCGCTAATGACAAAGTAGTGAAAGCTTGAGACAAAATAGCCAACATCAAATAAAGGGATCGAATTCTTGAGGACATCATTGTAGAAACCCTTGTTTCCCCTGTTCTCTGAGTCTGACTGTTTTTGCTTGTTTTGATGTATTTTGATTTTTTTGTGGTTTTTGAGCATAAATGAAATATTGCGATTTTGCTAGAAATTGATAATAAATTCAATAAAAATGCTATAATGCCAATATGGATAGAAATACGAGATCTAAGGATGGCAAATCATTTATTGATCTTCTAAATTTAATACAATAGAGATCTAGTAACATGCAATGGAAAAATATCAACTTGATTTATTAAAAACCTGGAAGTTTGCAGCCGCCTTGAGCAAACATGAGATGGTACGGCTTCAAGAATAATCCACTTCCTCCTCTGCCAGATGCTACACAATGAATCTCCAGATATTTGCGCCCCACTAGATGAAGCCAGATGGTCAAAAGGGTAGGCGATTTGCATTGGCTGAAAGGTACGGCCTTTTTAATGGTACGGATCTGCTGTAGAAGGTACGGCCGTAGCAGCAGCAGCAATAAATGAAAAAGTACGGCCCTCTGAAGAATCTCCAGACTTCAATAAAATCGACGCCTTGATGAAGAAATCTCCTCTGGATGAATTCAATAATCAAAACTCTGAAAGTAATACAACTGTGAAGTTTTGTGATCTCTCCTGGATGAAGAAATCTCTTTGCCTGGAAATAAATCGGATGATATTTCACAACCTCTGAATTGCTTTCACTGGAGATGGCTCGTTCCCCAATGCTCTGAGACTGAAACCCCTGGCTTCCGTGCTCTGGTTGAAGACTTGATCAATTTTCAATACTCAATAACATAATAGCTCGATTTTCCAAGCAAAGCCTTATATCCCTTTGAAACGTGCGAATTCCTTTCAGAGGCATCATTAAAATAAATTCGACTTTTCTTTTTAATTATTTCAATAGTCTCTGATCAAATTTTAATTATAAAATATAATTAAAATGGCCACTTCCATGATGGGCGACCCCTTCAGCCAAAATCACTTAAGTTATAATATTTAAAATATTATAACTTTATAATATAAGCTCCAATAATTAATATTTAATTAAATCAATTAAATATTAATATCTCTCTCAATATTCACCCGATGCACGAACCGTCTGAAGCTGACGAATAAGGAAGTGATTCTGCACATGATCAATCCATACTGCTAAAAATAGCAGGGGTGCCTCACTGAGTGCCGAATACTGCTAAAAATAGCAACTCAGGCAAAAAGTGTCTGAATGAGCCCGAACGAAAGCCAACTGGTAAAAATACTGACAAATGAAGCCAAGCCAAGCTCCATCAAGACCCTCTATCCATCCTATCACCTACGAGGGTCGCATAATAGGCTAATCATGTGCTCTGAGAGATGTCAACTAGAAGGGGACATGACAGTCCGCCCCTCCTGAAATTGCTTGTCCTCAAGCAATCTCAACTCCGGATGCTGCAGAATATCCTCGCTCTCCCATGTAGCATCCTCCACACCATTTCACTAAATATTCCTTGATAGTCCTCCTACGCAACTGTCTCTCCCTGTACTCCAGAATAGACTCAGGTACTAAAATCAACTTTCCCTCATCATCCAAGGGAGGTAAAACTGCAGAAGGTACCACACGGTGTCCCAACGCCTTCTTGAGACGTGACACATGAAAAACATTGTACCCTCGCTTCAGTCGGAGGTTCAGCACATGCTTTCACCTCTCCCAACACTTCGATCCCGGAAGGATCAATATCGTGGCTTAAGCTTCTCTGACCCACTCTTCCTAAGAGTAGACTGACGATAGGGCTGCAGCATAAGATAAACCATGTCACCCACCTCGAAATGCCTCTCTATTCTCTTCTGATCTGCGTACTGCTTTTGCTGATTTTGTGCCTTGGCAATATTTTCCTTAAGAGCCCTCATAGTATCCTGACTCTCCTGCAACAAGTCTCCAGCACTCGGCACTCTACTGTCACTCAATAGCAAATCCAGAAAACTCGGCGCCTCATACCCGTACAACGCCATAAAAGGGGACATCTGAATGGTCATGTAGAATGTCGTGTTGTAGCAATACTTGCACAAATGAATCCACTTGACCCATGCCTTCTGCTGCCCTGCAATATAATTCCTGAGGTAACCTTCCACCCATTTATTCACTATCTCCGTCCGCCCATCTGTCTGCGGGTGGTAACTGGTGCTCGGTGTAAGCTCGGTCCCACAGAGTCTGAACACCTCCTGCCAGAAGTGACTCAAGAACCAACTATCTCTGTCGCTCACTATGCTCCGAGGCAACCCATGCACCAATTTCACGAAAAGACTTCGCTAATTCGTAGTCGGTAAGTGGTGGTAACGGAAGAAGTGGGCATACTTCATCAGCCGATCCACAACCACATATATGCAATCTCATCCTTGGGCTTTTGGAAAGCCCGTAATGAAGTCCATCGACAGGCATTCCCACTTCTTGTCAGGAATTGGAAGTGGCTGCAATAATCCTCACGGCACGTTCTCCCCGCCGCATCGCATAAACAGGTACCACGCATACACCGGCTAAGAACATCTCCGCCTTAAGTCCTTTCCATGCAAATCTCTCCTTAATCTATCTCAGATGTTTTGAAATATCCGATGTCCGGCCAGAGGGCACATCATGCTCGCGATGATAATGTGTTCTTCACTCAACTGACAATAAACCCTCGCTCTTGTAAATGATCAAGTCATTCACAAGCTGTGACTGTGCTCCATCGCCGATCCCCTCAACAATTAGATGCCCATGTATCCGGTATACTGCCACAATCATATGCCTCCAATCCTCCTCAGAATGTGAACCATAGAGCCCAAATAAGGCCGCTGTGGAAAGAGCATCGCCTAATATTCTGGGTACCTTTGATATAAGATATATCAAAGTCATATGCCTGCAATTTACTTACCCACTTCTGCTGACGATCATTGAGATCTCGCTGCCCTAGGAAGTGTCTCAAACTATTCGTTGTGACCTTTTCACACATCGCCCCATTCAAGATGGGGACCCCCTAATTTTTTGCTCCATTCTGGTCTTTTGGCTTGGGTTTTCTTCTCTCTCTCCCACTCTGTCTCTTTTCTGATGTCCGCCTTTCGGGGGTTGCACCCGTCAGTGAGTTTAAACGTGAAACTGACCAAGTTTGAAAATTAGGGTTTCATCTTTCCTGGTCAGTCCAAGGTCGAACAAAGTCAATAAATTGAAAATTGAGCCTAACGTTATTGTCAGTGTCCTTCCAGCAGGCTCTCAGCAAATTTTCATCAAATTTTGAGGTACTTACTATTTTTAGTAAGTGTGAAATTCTGGTCAATCCATCAGCATTTTTGAGATTCCAACAGTCACACGGCATTCAGAGCATATCAAGCTACTCACAGGTTAAATTTGAGCGAAAATAGGCAACTTACTATTTTTAGCAGTCCGGCTTCCGGCACGAATTTCAGGGTTCAGATGCAAAGTTTTTCTTTGCATGTCTGGATATTCCTTCTGGGTTTTTCAAGACCTTCGCGATGATATAACATGCAAAATGAGACCACTTTTAGAATTCAGTCTTCCGAGGCTATTTTTAGGGTTTGCATGTCGGTGTTTCTTTTGCATGTCGGATGATTCCTGGTGGGTTTTTCGAGAGCTTCGCGATGGTGTGACATGCAAATGAAGATACTCGCTCAGTAGGGAACTTGCTATTTTTAGCAGGTGTGTCCCGACAGCCGCTTCCCAACAGATTAGAATCACAAGCTGATCACAGTGCCGCAAAAACAAAGAGAAACAGAGATCACTTGATACACATGCAAAGCAAGTTAGGGTTTCCAGCTTCGGGACCTGAAAAGAGGAGTAAAAAGTCAGAATTTTCGAAAACCGGTGTAAACCACCGCAATCAGCGTCCTTCAGGCTATCTGCTGGTAAAATTTCAAGTTAAACGGAGCACTTACTATTTATAGTAAGTCAATTTGGAAACTGGCTAAAAATAGTAAATCAGGCGCATGCATCAGTGTCGACAGTAAGGTCACGTGGTGAGGAGCACCTCATTCAAATTTCAAGTCGATCCGAGCAATGGAGCTATCAAAAACATGGGGTTACTATTTATAGTATACCACCTTCAGAAATAGGCTAAAAATAGCAGGGTGACTAAAAATGGCAGTGTCGACGGAACAACGAGGTGATGAGGATCCAGTGTGCAAAATTTCAAGTCGTTCTGAGCTTCAGAGATGCAAAATCAGAGAACTTACTATAAATAGCAGGGCATGAAATACTGGCGAAAACGATGAAAAAAATTCTAAGTCTGGAGCTTCAATCCTGCAGCTATGGCAAAATGCGCCCAAATGATGAGGCATGAAAATTTTCTTAGAGTCAAGTTCGTCCAGTACACAGGTCAAAATGCGCCCAAAGCACAAGTGGTCAAAGAAAGTCAACGTTTTTTTTATCCTGTTGGCCTAGCAAAATGCGCCCAACTTGAAGAGGAAAAAGCTAAAAAATTGTCTAAGTCTGGATATCCACCACCACCTTCAAAATGCGCCCAAGTTGCAAGTTCATCCTCCTTCATGGGTAAAATCCGCCCAAATACATGCATGTCAAGACAAAAATGGAAGGCGAAGGGTCACTCCAAGGCGTGCTAAGAAGTTTATCCACCAGCTAGGCTAAAATGTGCCCAAAGATGAAATGAGTCAAAGCAAAGTCAACATTTTTATCCTTCACATACACAGAAATGCGCTCAAGTTAGAAGCAAGTCAAGTCAAAGGAAGTTCGTCCTCCTCAAGGGGTGAAATGCGCCCAAACAAGCTCAAGTAAGGACAAAAAACAGAAGCTGAAGAGTCATCCTCTTATCAAGCTCAAATGCGCCCAAGTTAGGAGGGTAAAAGTAAGTGAAGGTGGTAAGTGAGGTGAAAGGTGAGTGAAAATACCTCAAGGTGTGGTCAATGTGAGGTAAATGCTAGGCGCGCCCAAGGTGGAGGGTGTTGAAGATGCTTCCCTAGGCGTGATTTTGAATCTCCTCCTCAAATGCTATATGCGCCAAGAATGATGAGTGTTATAAGGTGTTGGAAAATTCTCTAAGGCATGTGAAGTGTGAGAATTTTCTAAGGCGTGGTGAAGTGATATGCGTGAGGTGATGAGAATAAAATGTAAAGTGTTATGCGCCTAAGATGTTGAGTGATGGAAAATAAAAAAATATCTCTAAGGCGTTAAAATTTTAAATAAAAGTGTGGAGTTAAATACAAAATGGTGAGCGGCAAATCAAGTGTGCCAGGCATGAATGAAATTCTTCTAAATGAAGTTGATAAAATTTTCCCCACTGGCAAATGAAACAAAATTTTCTAAGGCAAATTCTCAGAGTGCAAAATGATTAAAATATTTTCTAAGGCAAATCATTTTCTCCTTAGAAAATACGCCTAGAGCTCAAGGTGGTAAAATTTTTCGAAGCCCGGCAAATTTTCTCAGTGATGAAGCCAGAGAACGATGATAATGCAAGATGAATTCGAATTTCTTCAAGTCAGAGCAACACAGGATGATCACAGGCGAAGAATGGATTTAAATTTGACAGATAATATTTTTCTAAGGTTCAAAATTCAAAAATTAAATGAACCCGTTCGTTGGGTACCCATGGATTCGAAGCATTCTGAAGAAAATTTTCTTCTGGGTACTGAACATTTGCGATGATAGATGGATTTCAAAGTCTTCTGCACTTCGCCAACACTTTTTCAGTGAAGAATTTAATCAGTGCTCAAATTGTGAATTTTCCTAAGGGAGAATTTAAAATTTTCTAAGTGATGAATTCTCCAGAGGTGATGAAGAGTTAAATTCGAATTTCAAGTGACAGAGTTCCGGCTGGTGGATTAAAAGGATGAATTTAAATTAAAATTTTCGAAAACAAATTCAAAGATGCCAGTCAAAGTCAAGTTTCTAGAAGAATAAGATTCCTGACGTCCAGAGACAAGTGTCAGAAATACCAGAGAGGGAGAATTTGAATTTTTGAAATGGAGTAGTGGAAGTTTAATGCACTGGCTAAAATTGGCTCCTTCTAGAATTCGATTTTGAGCTATAAAATGAACAAGTTTCTCACTTCCTTTTCACAGCTGGAGAAGTTGAATTTGCTCTGAGATTGACATTGTAGTGGGTTGTTGAAGACTGGAGCTTGAGTGAGTTCGAATTTTGGCTAAGTCTGGAGTTTGCTGAAGTTGCTGAGGTTACTGAGGAGGGACGCCTTGAGTTGCTTGTGAGGTGCGCACTTGCTGGTTAAAGAAGGTACGACTTTGCTAGTGGCTGAAGTTTGATTGCTAAGGTGGAAGTTGCCAGTTAAGGAGGACGCCTTGAGATTAAAGTCACTAAAGTTTACTTAGAAACTTTTCTAAGTGTTGAAGTTCAAGAAGCCGAGGTTTGCAACTCTGGAAGACTCTGAAGTCAATCGCATTCCTACACAACGTCTTTATTTTATAAATTAAAATTGTCGGCGAATGCTTGCCGCTTATGCATGGCCGAGGCAAGGGCTTAATCGGCAAGGATACGGTGCATCCGCATGTGTCGGATCGCGCTGGAGCAAGACGTCTACGCTCTGAATCAAAATTTATTTCAAAGAAGCGTTGGATGTGACACCAACCTGGGCTCCGTCAACCTAGAGACCTTCAAGAACAGGATGTTGGGAATTGGAAGTCATCGGGCTTCGACCACTTCACACAATATTGTTCGAAGTGGGTTATATGCAGCTGCTGGTTTCCCACCAGCCATTCAATGCTCGAAGCTGATGATGGAGTGCGCCAATTACTATGAGAAGGATCATCGGTCAATCACGTCACCAGATGGCCAAGTACTAGCCAATCTTACTCCAGCAGCCATTGGTGAAGCTTTCGGGATCCCGGTGCACAGAAATATGATCTACAAATCCAGAGAACGGGCTGAGCGGATGTATGCTTCTGCATTCGAAAGATGCACGGAGACGATTAACACTCACTGGATGAGCACTCCTAAGCCTTCTCGTACGAAGTTGCCAAAGCAGATCATAGCGGAGGACTTGAAGCAAGAATACTGTGATCTCATCATGATGCTGAGCAGGGTTGGTGGTTGTGCACAGTCCTTCATTTTTGAGCCTTGGATGTTTTACTATATCAATCTCGTGCTAGAAGGAAAAGACTATGTCAATTGGGCCGAGATGATAAGTGATAATTTACATGAGTAGCTCCTGAGCTTGAGGAGAACGAAGACGTTTTACATGAGCTCCTACATCATTTATATGTTGGCTCGTATGACGAAGTATAGGGGGATCTCTTACAAGGTACCTGTCGGTTGTGGCTCCCACCAGTTTAAGATATATGATGCTTGTCCGCAGTTGCATTTGGCGAGCACAACTCACTACAAGCGTGTCAACAATTCCTTCACCATGTATATCACGAGGCTGCTTCAGGAGCGGTTACATCACAGAATCTCGAGGGATGCCCAAGAGCTGATTGAAAGGTATGGGTGCTGGTTTATACAGTTTCCAAGATTTTCTTACATTAGGCTGCAAGGTTTTTCCTCATATCCACATAGGCTGCCTAAGTACCCAACAGATAAGATTTTAATGTTAGAGATATCTAGGCAATTGCTTGCCTTTGATAAAATTCAAAAGAAGAAGAAGAAGGGAGGGGTAGAATTTCCAGTTGTCATGGGCAACTCAAATGAGGTGTGTCCTTCAATACAGGCAGCTAGAGAGGCTGAAAGTGAACTTCAGTTTTATCATTTCTCATATCATATTAGCCGACAGCACTACGATCCACATCATAACATCAAGTGGGTACTGTCAGAGGAGTTTAAACATAAGGCCACCATAGAGGATTATTGGGCTGATGCAGCTGATGAGATTGAAGTAAGGAAGAGAATGTTCTCTCGGTTGCCGATTACTTTGATCAGGGAGTGTGAAGTTGTGCCGGTTCCAGACCAGGTGAACGAAGATATGGATGTCGTCCATCCAGATTATGCAGCTGTTAGAGATACTCCACTTCCACCTCCAGATTGGTCAGAGCCTGAGATTGCTGATTTGGACACCCTTTCTATCCCAGTCTTGACATTCACTAGGGCATGGGTTGATAGACGAGTAAGCAGGTTGAAGAGTAGGTCAATTGCTTTGACTTACAATATGATGGGAGATCACAGGACGCCCACTACTGGCAGAAAGAAACAGATTACAAGAGGTCCAGAGCCCAGAAAGAAAGAGATAGTTCGATAGGAGCCTACTCAGCCAGAGCCTCCACGAGTCACAGTTGCATCACCATTGGAGACACGCTCTCCAAGTATCCAGGAGGTTTCTTTGTTTGCTGATCAGAGGAATGCACTAAATCAGGTGCAAGTAGTACAGGATAATATTCAGCCTCCACGGAGAGAATCGGTTGGCCAGAGCGTCAACGCACCTGTTAGGGTTGATCAGCAGGATGATGAGGGGACTATCACTGACCCTCAGTTTCAGCAGGAATTAGAGGCGGCCTTGAATGATGATGATGATATAGTTTCAGGTGACACTCAGCCACTTGAGGACGATGAGCCTCGCCAGAATGATGAAGAGGTCGAGCAAGTTAGAGAAGTAGAAGCACAGGAACAGCGGCCCTTTGATATACAGTATGATGTGCCCGATTGGCTTAAGGACAGAATGAGGAGAAGCCCCAGTGAGGAGATTGATCTAGCAGTTGAGATGGAGGAGTTTTTGAACAGGATCAGTGCACCTCCACAGAAGAAGAAAGCAAGAAAATTTTCGAAGATATCCACTGAAGGGGATGGCTCTCGCACCCTTCATGTAGCTGTGCCACGAGTTGAGTGTGACCGAAATGAAGCAATGCCTGAGAATTATGTAGTCACGACTCTAGATTTGGGACGCCCTACTGGTGCGCAGATTGTAGAGGAGTGTGATAACTCCTTCCTTGCCCTCAAAGACAGATTATTCAAGAAAGAAGGGAAGTATAAGAAGTTGAAAAGAGAACACAAGGCCTTAGCTGGATATGTACAGCAGTTGTCTCGTTCTCGAGGGCAGGATATTCCAGTGATAGAGCCTCCAGCGGAGATACCTAGAGAGTCGATCAGCGGCTTGATGGAGTTGGGAAAAATGGCACAGGAGGCAGATAAGTGGGTCACAGGGGTTCGTGTTGAGACGGAGAAGTTTATGGAGGACCTTGCTTCTGCTTTTCAGCAGGCCTCTAGTATTTTGACACGAATGGATGCAGTGGATCATGCTTGGGGCGACGCTTCTATCTATCAGAGCAAAGTTAATCAGCGTCTTGGGGCATTGAGACATGTTCCGTTGCGATTGCTAGTTGATGGAGGTGTCATTCAGGAGAATGACAGGTATGATTTCTCGAGATGGTATTCTTCAGCAATCACGGGGCGTGGTTTCTTCGACGCTGCACAGGCAGATTCAGCCAGGATACATAAGGCTATGGCTAATATCATTGATGGAGTTCAGAACACTTTTGAGGCCATATTTGCTAGTCGGCTGAATCCAGATGAGATAAATGTTGATAATTTGAGGGGTAGGCTGGTACCTTTCTTTTCGGAGGTGAAGACCTTTGTACAAGATGACTTTGAGAATACCTCCACCTTCTCCACCTTGATCCAGAACACGCAGGATTCTTTAGCTGCTTGGAGAAAGTCATGTGCAAGGCATGAGCATTCAGTCACAGTGTTAGAGTTTCAGTTAGATTGCATTCCACCTATTTCAGTTCAGGAGGTTGAGGCCGTGCTTCGCAGATTCGTGGAGTTGGCAGTCAGAGAGAGGGCAAATGGGAATGCACTACTGGACGAGGATCTTCTAGAAGACTGAATATGGGCATTTATTACATTTACTATTTTGGGAGTGAGTGGAAATCTTTGATTCATTTAATGTACCACTCCCTATTCTGGCAGTTTTTAGGGTTAGGGCTGAGGTGGCACGATTCCGGCCACTCTATTAATTGTAACCCTAGCCATCTTTTGGGACATGGCTAGCTATATAAAGGGGGAGTCCCCCTCATTTGAAAATTCATTAGAACAGGAGATTAGATCAGAGCCAGAATTGAGATAGAGCTAGAGTTAGAAAGTAGAGCATTGTAGACATTTTGCATATTGGAGAAGAAAGAAAGTTTTCCCTTTGAAAACTTTTGCGGAGATTGTTGTGTAA
>VDFB02188045.1:145816-182538 GCA_007258455.2 Sequoia sempervirens | reverse complement strand
TCAAAGAACATACCTTAGCTAATTAGGAAGAGAAGGGAAAAATAAGGGATTGGTTACAAGAATTAAATGTAGAAGAATAACAGACAGAACCAGTGTCTATGGATGAACCCGGTTATTCCAACAAAGAATTAGAAGAAGAAACATTTGATGTAAATACTTTTGAGATGTCTTTAAGTGATTCTAAAATTTCTCAATTTTCTTTAGATACTGTAAATAATGAATTTGATGAATTAGATTTAGATTTCACTGGTTACAAACATTTGCAAGAAATAGAACCATGGGAGTCTACAAAAAAGCTTGTAGACATGGATATAGAAATGAAAAATTATATCACGGAGAATGCTAAACCAAAGCAAATGAGGCCATTTGCTACAAGTGGATACATTCTCAATATTGATAAGATTGTGGAGCCATATGATACAATCTGCACTTGGGAAGATACTTTAGAAAATATGTTTGATAGAATTGGCTCATGGATTGAGCAAGCAAAGGTTCTCTATGATGTTAGATTGCTCTCTAGAAAATTAAGAAACTAGTGGAATAATCTACCAAATGTATGCCAAAGAACTCCCCTTGATGAAGAACATGATTATGTAAAACAAAAATATATGGGGAAAAATGACATATTCACTACTGGATTTGAAGAATTCAAGGTGTTGCTCATTGATCTCTTTTGTGGGGATATTAAAAATCAAGCAACATAAGCCAATAATATTCTCCAAACTATGAAACTTAAGAATTTGGCTAAGTTTCATGCATATAATTTGGTATTTTAGAAATACATGATAGTTACAGATAAGATGCATGATTTAACTACAAAGTAGTATTACCTCAATTCCCTACCTTATAGTTCAGGCAGATGGGAAAAAGACTACAGAATAAGGAAAGAGCACTTAACAGTAGAAAAATGTGCATTTGTTGAGTTAAAAAAGTTTATTGGCTATAAACTAGAAAAATAGTGTATGTTGGGCGTACTTCAAGCCAATAAAGATTAATACAATTATAATTGCAACCTCAAAGAATTTTGTGATTTCCTCCTATTAACCAATTGAATGATTTTACACAACTCAAACAGTTCAAGAAAAAAGGTTGTGGCAAGAAATGCAGATGCAATAGATGCTCAAAAAACAAACATGAAAGGGAATTTTACTTTAAAAGAAGTAAACAGGGGAAGTATGGGAAAAAGAAATATAAGGTTGTTCCTTATAAGAAAAGGAAATTCTCAAGACAACCTCCACCATACTTAGGAAAATAAATAAGCAAGCCCCAAAAGGCATGAAATGTTTTATCTGTAAAGGACCTCACTATGTAGCAAATTGTCCTAAGAAATTAAATCCTGGAACAAAGATCTATGCCATGTGTTGGAAAAATGAAGATTGAATATCTCTATAGTTTTTTGTGTTGTCATTGATGTCACCATGTTGTGATTACAAGTTTAAGGTTGTGCCTGATCCGGTATTTTGGTCCAATATCTGAATCGGTATTCATGTTGCTCTCTCTAGTATTCTTGTCTGCACTCCTTTGCAATTGCCTATTACTACTTGCAATTTTGGGAAATGGTTTGTAGGTTTCGGGAGCATGTACTTTCAATATCTCACATATCTGGTGCTTGTACAAATTTTTTTTGTCTTTTGCATTGAAGTCTATTCTTAGCCGACTTCTTCAAGAAATTATAATATGATGAATTAATTTTGCTATGCGGATATATGTGCATCCTATTCTAGGTCCTTGTTGACACAAGGTAGTGTGCTGAAGATTTGAATTACCTTCTTGAAATATGTTGTGAACTATTGGAGTCGACGGTTGGTAATTTTGGTAAATATGAAATGCATCTAATTAGGTCGACCTAATTAATGCTTGTGGTTGAGTCAAGTATATATATTGGATAGGGTTGAAGATTAATGTGAAAAAAGTGTGGATGTTGTCAGTTGAAGTGCGACAATGTGCAAGAAAGCGAGCAAATATAATGAAGTGTGTTGAGTCAATGTATTGAGCATCACCAGAACTATATCAACACTTGCTAGGTGCATTATTCTCAGTTCATTTTGGCTATAAATCCTTCTTTTGTTCTATAATTTTTTTGTAGGTAGTGAGCCTCCCTGTAAGCAGTTAGCTTTTGTATTTGGATAGTGAGTCCTTTTTGGGCAGTGAGCCTTATATTTTCAGTTCTAGAACAATTTTATATTATGAGTTAATCATCACCGTGGTTTTTCCCTCATTAGTTTTTCCACGTAAAATTTGGTCTTTAGTGTGTTATCTTGCATTTTGTTTTGTATCTCTTGCTTATGTTTAATAACAAAACAGTGTGATTGTGCAATGGATTTATGTTGGAGCTTTAAAACTGAATTTTTGTGACAACTAATTCACCCCCCCTCTTAGTTGTCTTGCATCCTTTAACAATTGGTATCAGAGCTTTGGTTCCTTGGTGAAGAGCTTAACTGCTTAAGGAGGGTCCTGAAGATTGATTAGATGGATGATAAAGGAGAGCTCCAGATTGCTCCTAAGGATCTTAACAAAGTGGAAAGAGAAAATACAGATCTGAAGGAAAATCTTGATGATGCAAATGAATGTGTCTGGAATTTGAAAGAACGACTGATGAAATTCAAGGAAAGACATAGAGAAGTAAGTGAGCAGTTGAAACAAGAAATAATTCGATTGAAAGTGTTAGTAGAAGAAAAGAAAAGAATTGAAGAATGTCTGAATACAATCGTGTAGAACAAAGCTGATGTATTCTCTAAACTTGAACAGGAGGTGGTGAACCTAAGGAGTAAACCAGAGAAGGAAAATCTTTGTGACAACAAATTCAACTCTAGCTCCAATAAGCTTGAAGAATTGATTGTTGGACATAAATCAAGTAAAGACAAAGCTAGTTTGGGAAATGATGCAGGTGAAATTTCTAAGGGAAATAAAATGACTCAAGACAAGGGTAATTAGAAGAGGAAGTTTGCAAGAAGATAGGCTATGAGACAACCTAAAGTCCAGAGGTATCCCTCTTTCAATGGTATTTGTTTTTCTTGTAATAATTATGGTCATAAAGCAACATAATGCAAAAGCAGAATGAATTAGAATCAGTTTCCTGGCTCTTTTTCTAGAAAATGTTTTTCATGCAAGAAATTTGGACATAAGGCTACTAAATGTAGATCTCAGGTGAGAATGATCAGCAGGGTAATAATGAACAAATTTCATGGAGGTAGAATGAATCAATCCTTTAATGACTACTTCTATACATGCAAAAAAATTGGACATAGAGAAAATCAGGTAATGGAGGTCAAACTAATATAAAAAAATGTTGTCTGCTATAACTGTAATAAACCTAGACATATCTCAAAGTTTTACAGAAGTAAGAATGGAAAGTAGTCTATCTACTCCAGTAGAGAAGAATGATCTGGTAAAGAAGATTGGCAAAGAAGAAATGAAACAATAGATGAATAAGATATGGAAGAAGAAAGAGGAAGAAGAAAAACTTGAAACCACTGATGGGTTTGTGCCCTCATCTGGTATAGACAACTTATTTTGTAATTAGACCTAGCAAGGTCTTAGGGGGAGCATTATCAGAAAAATTACAAAACCCCCTATTGTATGGCATGTCAGGGGCTAGCATGAGGTTGGAATGTGAAAAATAAGCATTAAGAAGTTTTAGAAAAGGAACCGAAAGAAATCATGTTGGTATGGAATTTTGTAGACTGAATTAGGGTTTTTTGTGTTGGGAAAGATGTTTTTAGCAGCTTTTTGATGTTTGCTGCAATTAATGCATGGTTAGGGAAAATTCAATAGAGTATAAGTTAAAATCTTGTGAGTCTTCTTGATTAATTGAGCATTTGAAGAACCTCAGCGATCTTGAAGCTAGCCAAAGCAATTTTAGAAGAAATTCGAAGAAATTAACTCAAGTAATCAAAGAATTTGTTTCTTTGTTTGCAAAAAGGGTAGAAGAAGAAAAATGAAGAAGTCTCGAATAAGGAATTAAAGAAAGCGTAGAAATGGAAAAATAATCAAGTGATGTCCTCCCTCTGAAGTTGAAAGGAATTGAGCTAAAGGAATTTGATCATAGGAAGATGAAAGAAATGGAACTAGGGTTGAACCAAGATGAATTACAAAACATCAAAACCCTAGGTATGGATTTGTGGGGTGAATTTTTGTGGGTTGTCAATAAAGAGTTTATCTTGTTCTTATTGAATCATTTCAAGAATGGAAGCATTGTATTGTACAAACCCTACTTGGTTACAAAGGTATCGATAGAGGCAGTCACTTGCTTATGCAGTATCGGTGACCTTCCTGGAAAGAAAACTGTAAAGTATAAAGATGTCGAGGAATTGACTAGTATTTGTAAATACCCACGAGCTTTATTTATAAACACTCTTGAAGATCTGGCTGTAAGGTATGTTGCGTATGACATTTCTTACAAGGTCTATTTTAGAAATTTTGAAGGTTCCACATCGGCCATTGTTGTTCATATTGTGCACATGATGGTTAAGGAGAATAGGAAAATTTATTTGTGTAGCTTGTTGCTTGAGAATCTTTCTAAGAATGTTCGAATGTCAGTAATTGAGGGTTATCCCTTTCATTTCAGATCTTTGCTAGTATACTTGGTGTTTTAATTTTTGAGTTCCCTGCCAGGAAAAGATAATGTGGTATAGGAATTTGGGATTCCTATTGGAAAACAAGTTTACATATATCTGGAGGCGTTGTCAGACTATGCAAGTATGTGTAAATCTTATTTCACATCTTTGAAATTAAATCTTTTCTCTGGTATTTTTGCTTTGAGTCAATTTGAGGTGGGCTAATCCTCTGGTAAAAGGAAATTGGAGATTTTCATTAGTGAATCCCCTCCAGAATCAAAGAAGAAGAAAGTTATAACTAAAGAGATCATTAAAATTTCAGATGAAAAGGAGAATGTATCCTCTGATGACATCCAGTCTATGTTAGTTAAGGGGAAGATGAAGAAGCTTGGTGAATTATGAAGTGTAGTCTCTCCTATTGATAGATTGAAGATTGATGATGCTTTAGTAGAATACCTACTTTGGAGAGGTATTGGTGTATCAGTTGTTTCTAATTTCTTGCTAGAAAATTGTGTTGGTATTGTTGAAGAAAGAATGTTACTTGAAGGTCCGGAAGGACATAAATTTGAAGCTTTGGATAAAAAGAGGTGTAACAAAGCTAAAGGCATATTATCTGAACTGATTGTGGAAACACATAAGTGAATTAAAGAAATATCTGATATTTACAAGTATTGTCTCTGGTGGCCTACTACGGTAGACAATTTCAGAAGTAAAATTGAAGCAATTGATTCAGAAGTAAATGGTTTTGGAAAGAGTTTTGACATATTTGAAGATAAAGAAGGAAAGAAAAGATTGAGATTTGGTGAACTACAAGTTGAACTAGTTGTTGTGCAAAGACAGAGAGATGGTGTAGTTAATACTTTCTGGCTCCTTAAGGATATTGTTGAGGTTCGGTTAGACCATCTTTTCAGAATTCTTACTGATGCAGAAGATGTTAAGAATAGAGTTCATATTGTTCACCGTCTTTTACTCTATTGGGCTTATTGGAAAACATCTGCACTCAGATGGAGTCAACTACATTTAACTAGAAGAAACTATGTCCATTTCTTGAGGAAAGATACAAGAAAGTTTTTTAGGTGAAGAGCGTTATTTTTACTTGAATCCTAAATGTTCTAGATTTCTATTGTTTTTGTTGTGAAGAAGAAGAAAAAGGGTAGAAGAAATTTTTGGTCATCTGGAAGTTTTTTTTTTGAATCTTATGACTTTTGATGTTACCATGTTCAAATTTGTGTACATACTTTTTGGTTGCCCTTTGCCATTGATGTCAAAGGGGGAGAGATTGAAGTTAGGGGGAGAGATTGGAATTGAAGAGTTTTTGGTAGTAAGGAGAAATTTAAATTGTTGTGAGAGTTTGAAGGAGAAGTTTTTGTCCCATGTTGGTGTCAATGACAAAGGGGGAGATTGTTGGAAAAATGAAGAAGATTGACTATCTCTACAGTTTTTGTGTTGTCATTGATGTCACCATGTTGTGATTACAAGTTTAAGGTTGTGCCTAATTTGGTATTTTGGTTTGGTATCTGAACTGGTATTCATGCTACTCTTTCTGGTATTCTTGTTCCCACTCCTCCACAGTCGACTATTACTACTTGCAGTTTTGGGAAATGGTTTGTAGGTGTCAGGAGCAATTACTTTCAAGATCTCATGTATTCATTGCTCGTACAAAATGTTTTTGTCTTTTGCATTGAAGTCTATTCTTGGCCAACTTCTTCAAGAAATTATAATATGATGAATTTATTTTTCTATGCGGATATATGTGTGACCTATTTTAGGTCCTTTCCGAAACAAGGTAGCATGTTGGAAATTTGAATAACCTTCTTGAAATATGTTGTGAATGATTTGAGCTGACGGTTGGTAATTTTGGTAAATATGAAATGCATTTAATTAGGTTGACCTAATTGATTCTTGCAGTTGAGTCAAGTATATATATTGGATAGGGTTGAAGATTAATGTGAAAAAAGTGTGGATGTTGGCAGTTGAAGTGCGAAAGTGTGTGTGAAAGTGAACGAATATGATGAAGTGTGTTGAGTTAGTGTATTAATCATCACTAGAATTGTATCAACACTTGTTAGGTGCATTATTCTCAGTTCATTTTGGCTATAAATCCTTCTTTTGTTCTATAAATCTTTTTGTAGGAAATGAGCCTCCCTGTTAGTAGTAAGCTTTTGTATCTGGATAGTGAGTCCTTTCTGGGCAATGAGCCCTTGGAAGTGAGCCTTATATTTTCAATTCTAGAAAAATTTTATAGTGTGAGTTAATCCTTGCTATGGTTTTTCCCTCATTGGGTTTTCCCCGTGAAATCTGGTGTTTAGTGTGACATCTTGCTTTCTATTTTATATCTCGTGCTTATGTTTAATAATAGAACCGTGTGATTATGGAATGGATTTATGTTGGAGCTTTAAAACTAAATTTTTGTGACAACTGATTCACCCCCCCTCTCAATTGTCCTGCATCTTTTAACACCATGTTTGAATATGAAAACCAGGATTGGGAAATAATAAATAGTAGAAATATTTATCTTGGGATGAATTATTTGTATGAATTAATAGAAGTTGTTCCTGAATCAAGTTATATGTTAAAATTTAAGGATCTAAAAGATAGAGGAAGGTACTATGAAAGACAAGAATCTTTTGAAGATGAATATTATTTACCTTAATTGTAAAATGCTAAGGTTTAATAACCCACACTCCCCTATAAATAAGGGAAAAGAGGACCGCCTTAGGAATTTTACAATTAATTTTAGAATTTGACCATACAATAGTAACACACATCCCACAAACCTACTGCACTATGAAGGAGACAACTATTAGGAAGTCTATCATAAACAATAACATAGTGGAGAAAAGACAATCACTTTTTGGACACCCATGAGTGAGAAGGGACCACGTAAAACTCGTAAGTGGATACAAGGATCTTTATTTTTATGAAAGGGTTGCATCCTATTGTCACATATTAATGTGGGTGACATCACGGCATAGACATGCCCATGTGCTAGCATCAAAAAGGGATAAGATCCATCAAATCATTAGGTAGTGGTGTATAGATAGAATTCCAATCTTCATATCATGGATGGAAAACATAGTCTAATTGGACCACGTCATCTTGTGAATAAACATGATCCAACTCAATTCTTCTGGCAAGAGATGCAGGTCTCAATCTGATTTACATATCTTCAATCTTTACTTCTGGATTCCATCTAGATTCTAGAGGATAGAATTCAATTCTTGGGAAGTCATATCCAGTTCTAGGATAATGTACCAGGTACTAGTCAATACTCCTAATCATTTTGCTTCATAATCGAGGATGGATGTATTCAAGGAATTATTTCATGTATTGATTGAATCGTGATCCTAACAAATCTGTATATTCTTCAAATGAATCTTGATCCAAGCTTATTCTACTAACTAAACTATATTTTAAAGTTTTAGGAAAATTCATTTTGCTACGCTTAGACCAATTCATTCCAAAGAATCCTCTATTGGGTACATGGATTTTTCCATATCTATTGCACCAGTGTCTTAATGGAGCATTTTCCAATCCTAAGAGTTCTCAGAATTCATTTTCTTCATTTGAATCAACAATTCGTTGTCCATGATAATACTAGATTGTTTGCCTTATTTCTCTGAGCCATTTATCTAGGAAATAGGCTTCCAGAAGTAATTCCACAATATGATTGGGTAAGTAAGGCAAGGCAGTGAAGCTTCCATATTCATTTTTCTTATGGAACATTGAGGTGCCATCTAATCTTTGAAATTCAGGTTCTTTGAAGATAATTCCATGATATATGGATCTTGCAAGTTCTCTTGTTAATACATCAGCTAATGGATTATTTTCTCCCTTTATCCATTCAATTTCAAAAACATAACCCAAAAATTCAAAATACCATCTAGGAATCCTTCCCTGGGCAATGTCCTTATTAGGCTTCTTTTTTAGCAAGCTTCGCATTGCCTGGATGTCTATTCTAACTGTAAATTTTACTAGCTTAAGAAATATTTTGAATTTCTCAATACCTTTTTTGACTACCAGTACTTGTTTTTCAAAGATATGATATATGCATTCTGACTCAATGAAGGTTCTAGATCTATATCTGTAGATACATCTTTTTCCATTTTCTTCTTCATGTATAAGCACAGTTGAACAAGTAGTGTCAGAAGCATCAGTGTATAGAATTAATGGTAAATCAGGAATTGGAATTTACAGAGAAGGAAAATTTTGAAATTTTGATTTTATTCTTTGAACTACCTCTATAGCTTTGAGTGACCATCCATCCTTATTTTCTTTGAGGTGTTCCTGGATCACTTTCTTGTCTTCTACAAGACCTTTGTAGAATGGGGAGACATAATTCAGGCAACCAAGAAACCTTTGGATTTGCTTCTTATCCTATAGAATATCAGGGAATTCTTGAATGTGTTGCAAAATATGGGGTTGTAACTGAATTTTTCCTTTGTTTAGATGCAATCCTAGGAAATCAATTTGATCTTTACCAATTACCATTTTCTTAGCTGATAAGCATATTCCATGCTTTTTTATAGCTACAAAAATCTCTTCAAGATGTTGCACATGATCTGTTATTGAATCAGAGAACACGATTATGACATCAATATAGATTGCACAAAAATCTTTTAAATGTCTACGTGCCTGGTCCATTCTTCTCTAAAAATATGTTGGTGTTGTGCAAAGACCAAACATAATGAAATTCCATTCATATAAGACTTGTGGGATTGAAAATCCAGTCTTATATCTATTTGATTCTTTTACCTTTATTTGCTAGAAACTTGATTTGCAATCAAACTTTGAATACACCTTGTTAGCAGCTCTTCTAATCAAATCAGCACTAAAAGGTATTGGGTAATTAAATGGAAGGATGATATCATTTAGAGGTTTGGAATTGATGAAAAATCTCTTCTTACCTCTTTCCTTCTTAACTCTTTTGTTTACCAAAAATGTTTGACAAGAGAATGGACTTTTTCTAGGGCATATGAAGTGTCCTTCAAGTACTTCATTCAAGTGCTCATCTATTTCTTTTACTTTTGACAAGCTCATCAAGTATGCTCGCTCACATGGGATCACAAACTAACATTTTGGACGCAACTGGATTTCACATTCCTTGTGTTCTTGTGACCAAAACTGCAAGGGACTCATGCTAGAACATTCAAATTCAAATTTGTTTATGATTTCATCAAACATTCTCGTAGATGATTTTTCCAATTCTTTGACTGACTCTTTCTTCCCTCTTTTCTCACTCTGTTCAAACTTATGATTAACAATCTTGAGTGCAGGAATTTCTATTTTTCCATCTTCATTCCTTAAAGAAATCATGTGCTTCTAAAACTAAAGCGGTTCATATTTAGTGAGGAATAGATAACCTAACAGAACATCATCTTCAAGATCATTGTTTTCAATAAAATTTGTAACAAAAAATTTTCCCATAATTTCCACATGTACATCCTGAGCATATCTTCCCATATGAATCTGTTCTCTATTAATAGCATAGTTGTGAGGAAGATCTAGTTCGGGCTTCCAGAATTCAAGTGGGATGGCATTTGTTTTTTCCAAGGACCTAGAAGATCATGTATCAATGAAAGCATCCATGGGAATTTTCTTAAAACCTAGGAAACAAAAATTAATTCTTATGTAATTCCCATTGTTAGCAAGAAAAAGAGAATAGGACATGTCTTTTGTCTCCTATATTAAACTTCCACTATCATTGCTTCTTTCCACTTTTGTTTCTTTTGGTTGAGTTCCTAGCTCAGATTCAGATTTAGCATAATTTTGTTGATCAACCTTGAAGAGGATTTCTCTCTCCTACTATTGCAAAAATATTCCTTATTTCCTTTTGTTAGGTTTTCAGTGAGCACTTAAGGTTAGCTACATCATTGAGAAGCAAATCAAGTTTTTTGAAAACAACAATAATGTCAATGTCACCTTTCTCATAATTTTTTGAAGTAGATGGTTTATTTTTCTACCATGGCGGAATTTTATAGCCATGGTCAATGTACCTAGCAGCCTTATTTCTCATTTCCTTGGATGACCCATACTTGGGTTTCTTTTGCTACTTTAGCTATTTTTGGAGCTCTTCTTTTTCTGACTCTAGTTTTTTCAATTTTGCTAAATGTTGTTTGATAGCATTCTTTCTTTCCTCCTTTGTCCCTGTGGTTTTGTAAGGATCTTTAGATTTCTCAACCTGTATTTTTAATTTGAAATCTTCTAAGGTATGTTTGAGCAAAGAGACTACCAATTTTTCTTCATTTTATTGGTATAAAAATCAAGCCTTCTAGTGTTCCCACAAAGAGACAAATTGGTATCTTTTCTCTTTCTATAAAACAAATGCATAAATGAAAACTGAAATATTTCATTTTATGGCATCTTTGTGTAATGATAATAAAATTCTAGCAGAATTTTTTGTGTACCTTCCTCTTTCTTCAAAGTAAAACATCAATGTTGTCTCAGCCTAACCAAATTGGGCTGAAAAGCACAATTTGGTAACATTTTTGGCAACCTTTGCTATGTGCTTGCCTGCTAATCATTTTTTTACACTAGTAGCATAAACTTATCCATTGGGAATAGGAGTCAATTCCTGTTCCTTGGTTCTCAAAAAAAATATTTGTAACTCAGCTGTTAGAAATGAATAACAGCAAAATAAAACTTGAAAGAAAACTACAATGGCTTTGAACTAAGCCAACAAAGTATCCATCAGCACTTACTGGAAAACCAAAACTGAACTGAAATAGATGTGTAATCAGCACTTATTAACTGGAAAGAAAACTTAACCTGACCTACACTAACCAGTAGTGGTAGTGTTTAGACAAATCCATTAACTGGTATTGGAAATAACTTTGCTTTCTAATTAAGAAAGGATGCTCTACAAGGTGATTTATTTTTGATAATATATAACCCATAAGAACATACCCTATAGAATATTGTAAAAATCTCTAAGGAACAAAAACAAACTCACTCACCATCTGAACCTAATCATAGATACTGTTGTTATCAGGTGAATAGGTGATTTGGATATGTTGTTCTAAGGTTGCAACCTCCTCTTTGGGTACAACAATAACATGTTTCTCCTTATTTAGCTCTCTGCTAGATAAATACTTGATTGTACATCCTCTTGTAGGGATGAACTTTTGGCTCATACTCCTGGTTTCTTGATTGATATCTGTTGTTACATCATCTATCACAATTTTAATATGATCTAAAGGAGATGTTGATCTATCATCAAGTAATGAAGGAATGACTACTTCTTCCACCTGAATATGCTAATTAGTAGCTACCAACTTGTCAATTTTGATCTCCTCTTCCTTTTCTGCATTACTTACCTTCAACCAACCTTGCTCATCAAATGAAACATTTTAATAAACAATTGGTGCTCCTTTAAACAAAGAAATGGTATCAATACATGCATACACATGTTGGATCTCTTGAAGAAGAATAGGTGCTTGAGATGGATTCTCATGAATTTTTTCCTCCTAAGATTCTAGTTTGACATCTAAATTTGAACAAAAAACCTCTAATTCATCCCAAAAAGAGTCATCTTCAAAATTTTCTATACTAGTTTGCATAAGAGGACTCATCTTAGATTTAAGATCACCCTTTTTAAGCACAAGTTCTGGCCTAACTATTTGTTCAATATGGTAAAATTCTTCATGCAAATCATTTTCATTATCCTCCAAAATAGGACTATCCTTTTGCTCTTTCATATAGACTGAGGCTTCAACCTCATCCTCACCTTCATGAACCAATAGTACATCATGTTTTGCAATATCTTTTGGTTGTCCCAAATCAGCTAGTAAGTTGGGTACTCGTATGCTCTCTTCATCTTGCTTAACAAAACCAGGTATTTGATCAAACAAAGAAATAAATTCTTCCTCCTCATGTGGTGCCTTTGGTGCCTTCTCCAATGAAATTTGGGCATTCTATCTTTGCAACTAAAGATCTCTACCTTGTAACCTTTGTACTCTGCTTTCATTCATCTTATAAACATCATTAGAAAACCTTTCAAATAAATCAAAATGTAAGGGATTCAGTGGCAAGCCTAATCCAACATCCTCCTCACATGCATTATGCTCATATTTAGCTTGGGATACAGTACAAACAGCAACAACCTCCTGCTCCTCTTGCCATAGAGTTTCATTTTCAATCCTACCTCCTTGTAAGAAGTCTGATTTCTCATCTTGTATATCATATGGAGGCTTGTAGACAACATATGACTCCCTTTTTACCTTCACTAACTCTTCCTTTTTCCCATTATACCAACTTGGAATCTTGACCGATTTAGGTTCTGCATCCTTTTCCTCTTTCTGATCTTGGATTGGCATACAAGGAATAGCCTTACCAAAGTTTGGCATTTAAAAATTAAGATGCTTGGTCCAAGAATTCCACCATGGCTATTCAATACTTTTATGACTTGGTTCAGGCTCTTGATATGACTGAAACTGAGGATTAATGGATTGGTTTTGGGTAGCTTCAACTTGTAACCAAGTACTAACTTGGGCTAGAAATTGACTCATTTGTTCCTCCTCTTCTTCTTCATGCTTTTTTTTCTTCCATTATTTGTTGATAACAAAAGGCCTCATAAGATTGTTGTTCCTATTGTTGGAGATAAGCTTGGTAAGCAAACTCTTCCTGTTGCATGTTGTACTCTCATTCTTTGTTGATCTCTTCTATCTGCTTTGTGATGTCAAGCAATGTACACTTTAGGCTTGTGATCTCCTCCTTTTCACTCTCTTGGAACTGGTAGGGAAGGGTATACTACTAGCTTTAAAGAAAATAGGCTTCTTGAAGCTGATTTGGCTTATGTACAGGTTACCAACAAGGCTAAATTGGGGTGGGTGGGAGGTATTTATACTGTGCATGCTAGTTTCTTTGTAATTAGGTGTAAAATCAGCATCATGATTAGCTTGGTAAGGCTGAAAGAAGGGTACTCTAACAACTACTTCATGAAATGGAGCATAATGAGGCTTTTCATCCATCAAATGGATACATTTTTTCAACATTCATATGATTTGGAAACTCATTTAAATACCCATAAATCATAATATCAAGATTGATCTTCAAAACTTAAAAATTTACCAACACTTTTTCCACCTTGAAACCAATAAATTTAAGCTCGGAGTCTCGAGATATGTGTAGATTATGCATCTAAAGGAAAATCTTACTGATATATGCACCTAATATCAACAATATATGAGAAAACTTTGGATTGAAACAATCCAAGGTAGGGACAAAGATTAGCCCAAAAATGAATGACAATATGCTACTCTTTGTGAAATGAAATACAATTACATAAAACTTAATTTATACCCCCATGCATGGTAGTGAGTATTGTGTGATACTACAACTACCACATGGAAAGGAGTAGCAACTAATGCTTTGTCTTTGGAGAATATTGCATGATTAAGTGAAGATATTTTTGTTGTTATGTTTGAAGGACAACAACCAATACTTTTTGTTTTTTCTTGTGTCTTGAGCTCTACATGGACACAAATACCTTGTTCTTTTAAAACAAATCCTTTTCCATTATAGCCAAATTATTTCAAATGTTGATAACCTCTTCCTTAAATGGCTTTCATTTCTTTCAAGGAAGGTGGTTTCTCATAATCAATTTCATCATAATTGGATGTGTAATTTGTGTTTTCCTCCTTGCCAGAAGTTGTGCAATTGGATGTTTTCATGATTCAATGATAGATTGTGTTGATACCACTATGGATTCTTTCTCTTTTTTTAATTTTTATTGTGATCATGTATTCACCCATGAATGTAGGTTTGAAATCTAGTGATCCCCAATCATCATCCAACAACATGGTCATGGATAGAAGGCACTCATATTTATCTTTAATTTGAAAAGGTTCCACTTTTCAAGTTGGTATCAATATTCTAAAAGGACTCTCTATTCATATTTCAATTTGTAAAAAAAAATAGATTTAGGATTAGCGTTTATCATGTAAACCTTATTGTTATATGTGTATTATATTGAAAAATGAAGTGTTGAAGGCACTCCTTTCATCTCATGAATTCATGGTCTACCCAAGAGAATAATATATGAAATATCACAAGGAATGACATGGATGGGAGTTTGTAACATAATAGGACCAATATTAATAGGTAATGTAATCACACCAAGTGGTTGTCTTCTCACATTGTCAAAACCATGGATAGAAAAATCAATTGGTTGAATACAATTCTTATCCACTCCAATTTTATTTAAAATGTGAACACTACAAACATTAATCCCTAAAACATTGTTAATAAGGGTACACCTAATACCATTCCTATTGATGGTAACCATTATTATCAAGGCATCATTTTTTTTGTGTTTCTAAAGAGGGTAATTAATTTTAATGAAAGACAATATCCAAATTAGTTTCAGAATTCATACTCTCAAGAAAAGATGCCACATCATTTGGTCGAGCACTAGGAGGGACAAAATTTTTTTACAAAGAATTATGAAGCATGTCATGATAAACATTGATGCTTGAGTCAAATTGCACAAGGAAATCTTGGCAGGACTGTTATGATATTATGAAGTTGCTCAACAAGATCATACTCCTTACCACTATGCCGCAAAATTTTAGGTGAAGGTGCGAGGTATGGTTGAGTTAATGGGATGGATGTTGGAATTTGTTTTTTCTTCTTATTTATAGTGTTATATGTATGAGAAACTATGTGATAACTCGTTGGATGGACTGGTTGGCTGCTACAAACAAGGTTCTTAATGAAGGGACATCGGGGACATGGCACCTTGCAAGCATCTAGCAAGCCACTAAAGGCTTTAATCAATCCTACTAGGGGCTCTTATACTTATTACAGTAGTACCCTATTCTGAAAGACACTGTACGGCTAAGGCCTACATACCATGAGGACTTGCAGTTTAGTCTTATCCATTTATATACCGGCCCGAATGAAAAACCGGTTGGAGTCGCCTTCGAGTTCTCCTTTTGGATGTGTCTCTTAGGCAAGCCCCTCTAAAGGTAAACAATAGCGAGCAAGCACATCCATAGTTTGATTGACCCTCTTTTAGAAATAAAGGGAGAACACATGCGATATACCTAACTCACACTCGCAAAGTGTTTTGTTCAATTTTAGTTCCCAAATTGAAAATGTGGAGGCAATCTTTTATGCAACTTAATGTCACTGAAAAGACTTTTGATTCTCAAGATCATTGTGAAGCACAAGAGAAGTGCATATGCCTTTTTAGATGAGATTACTTTGAATAAGAGATTACGAAACATAAAAGACATATGTTCTTTTTAACCTTTCAAAGAAATGATGAGTTCGTTTTAAGCACCAAAAAGCAAATTTCAAGTTTGTTTGTTCAATTTTATCCCAAAAAACAATGTCTAGTCAGTTTCTAGTGTTAAATTTTAATCCAACTTTGAAAACAAACAATGATCTAGTTGGCTTAAAATAGAAAATTAAAGCATGAAATGGAAGCCCTTAAGCATTAAAAAATGCTTTGTGAGTTTCAAGTTTGATGCTCAATTCTTCAACTCCAACTTTGCTTTCGTTTTTGGTCAACTCCAACGCTTGATTCCAATGTCGATTTCACCTTTACCTTTTTCTTTTCTTCGTTTTCCTTCCTCGCTTTCCTATAAGACAAAAACAAACAATTAAAAAGAAGACAAATCAGATGAGGATCAAGTTTATTTGATTCATTTATTTTAAACATTAACTTCAAAAAATTAAATGACTAATAATTTTGGATATTTAGATCCAAAGCAATAAAATGCATTTTGAGTGTTTCTCTTGCACCCTAGATCACACGAAGCGCAAGGGGAGAGGATACACACTCAAAATGTACCAAAGAAAAAATCAAACAATTTAGACACTTGTTATTTTTAGCCTCAAAGCAATGATAAATTCATTTTAAAACACCAAGATGAAGTGTGAGAAGTTTTTTTGTTCAATTTTTAGAACCAAAATTGAAGCTAGTAAGTGTCTAATGTTCTTTTTAACCCTTTGCAACGAAAAATTGAAGTGTTCATTTTAAGAGACCAAAAAGAGATGAGTTGATTTGAAACAAAAAATTAAAGCATGAAATGGAAGCATTTAAAAATGCTATGTGAATTTCAAGCTCCAAGGCACAATTTTTCTTCAACTCCAATCTCGCTCATTTCCAATGCTTGATTCAAATGTCAACCTTAACCTTTTTCCTACAAAAATTACAAATAATATTTATGCATGTATTGTAAAAAGTATACACAAGACATGTCAATCTTAATATACTAGCATCTTAACAAAAGTAACACATTTATTGCTGCTCTAAAAATAAATAAAAAAATCTGTATTCAAAAATTCTAATGCCTGTGTCAGAGAATGCAGCAACATCATTTAATTCCTATATGCATTAACAAGATCTATGCGTTAACAAACTGTATGTGTTAACAAGCCTGTTCGTGTTAACAAACTATCTATGTTAACACACTGTCTGCGTTAACCAGTTTTCTGTGTTAACAAACTATCTGCGTTAACACACTGCCTGTGTTAACAAACTATCTGCGTTAACAAGTGTATATGTGTTAAAAAATATTCTATGTTAATGAATATCATGTGTTAATGCAACATCGTATGTGTTAACGAACATCGAATGTGTTAACAAAAACTGGTGTGTTATGGAATTGAAAGCCCTCCTTCTAGCGCCATTTTGTGGATGGTGAAAATCTATAAATGGCTAAAACTAACACACACACATTAACATGATTAGCACTTTAAAAACATAGCAAATTATCAACATCCCTATGAAATAAATCAACATGCTTCATGATGCAATCAAAACAACAAAAGGATTAGATAAACTAATTGAAAGCATACAATAAAACATGAAGTAAATCATATCTCATAGTGGATTGGTGCTTCTATGGAAAGAAGCCCTTTCCCAATCCTTGATAGATAAGCTAAATGATGAAATTGCTTTGAAGATGATAATGATGGTGGACGAAATCAGTTCTCAGTTTAAGAGAGCGACTTTGCATAAGATTGTGGAGTTGTGGAGGATTTGAATAATAGAGGAGACCTCTATTTATGGCCAAAAGTGATAAAAGAATGCCAAACATGGAGAATGTGGGACTAAATATCCACCAATGAGAAGAGGCCACTTGTCAACTTGTGATAGGCTTGAGGATGAACACATTTTGGTCAATGTGCCAAAGAGAGAGAGATTTCAAATTTGAATTTGAGAGTAAATGTTGAGTTTGACTTGTGCAAGGCACATGTAAGAGACATTAATTTCTTTGTTGGATGTACATGTCCACTTGATTTTGAATTCAAACTTGAGGGAATATTCCTCAAAGATGCCATGCTGATGGAAAATAAGGATTTTAATAAATCAATAAATTGATTTATTTGTGCAAGTGGGAATATCTAGAGGATGTGATGCGTGGTTAGGTTAGGCTAATTAGGATTAGATTAGCTTAATGATGATTAGGTGAGTTTGACCCCTTTGACTTGAATATTTGGATTTATTTAAATCAAAAGGGGAGAAATATGAATTTGGGATTTAATTAAATGAATGTTTGATTTATTTAATTAAAGGGATGATGCAAGATAAAGGTTAATTAATGAAGTGTTAGGATTTAATTGATTTATTTAAATGATGTAATGATGAAGTGGATTTATTTAATTTGAAGGATGAAATGAAGGTTATTTGATTAAACTATTGGATTGACATGTATGCATATTTTGTGTGTCTACATTTTTCCCATCTTTGAAGCAATGTGCTTGTTGCATTGGTTCAAAGAATAAACTTGCCGTGATCAAAATTCAAATTTTTAATTTTTTGGCTGCCCCAGCGGAAAGTACACTGGTACATTGCCCCTCAAGAGATTGAGCAAAAAGATTCGATTTGAGGGTCGATCTCCGATAAAGAGGTTCAACATGGATGTTTATGGATGATGATGCAAATGAGATGGTGGTTTCAAGATGCTTAGAATAATAACAAATCTATATTATCTTAAACAACTTAAATGAAGATATGATGTGATGATGGATGAGATGGATGATGTAATATGCTACGATTATGAAAATGTATGATTTGAGATGCTTAGACTAACAGATCTATATTATGATGATGATATGTTGTGATTATGATATGTAGAATGTTGATGGTTTGTGGATGTAGGATGGATGCACTGATGATGATAAACTACTCATGACATGATGTTAGTGTGGAAAAGAATAAATTAGATGATGACAAGAGGATCCAACAAGCCATGATCTAACGAGACTTTATTAGAGATGATGATGATGATCGCTTATCAAGGATTGGGATTTTAAAAGGGCTACTTACCTTATGTTTGATAACACACATAGATACGATGCATCAAGGTATAAAGAACCAGGATGGTGTTGTACCTAGTGTGATGGACTTTGACTCGATAAATAGATATGAGTATTCTTGCTCACAACTAACATACGGAAACCTTGCTAGGATGTACCTAAAAAGTATTCGCCAAGTTATATTACAAGAGCATCTGATAAATCCTTTGTTCGGATATCATCGAGAGGTCCTTGGAATGAGCGCAATAAGATAAATCAAAAGAAAAGATCAAGTATGCAAACAAGCCAATGTTCTTCATACCTTCAGCCAGAGGGATGTGTTTTGATAGGATAAAGAATTCAAGTGATATCCAAAATGATGCCCATTGTCGAACGATATATCCTAGGACATGCATTGTATAGGATGATGATGGATTGATAAGGTGATTGATAGGCTGTTGATATAAGGTTGATTGACATGTTTGAAAATGATCAAGAGTTTGATTTTGTTTTAAAGGTTTGTTGTTTGCTTTTGATTTTACGATTGAAGCTTTGCTTTTGCCAATTGTTGTGATTGTTTTTCCAAAGGATGAAGGTGACGATCAGTTTATTATGGATGATTGATTATTGTGGGTGCAAGTGAGATGAGATGGATGGATTTTTTCAAATATTTGGATGTTTTTAATGTTTTGAAATGTTTTGAGGCTGTTTTTGGTATTTTTGAGATTTTTACAAATGTTTTGATTTTTGAATTTTGCGATGTTTTGAGGTTTTGTGTTTTTTGAATGTTTTTTGGATTTTGAGTTTTTTGAATGTTTTTGATTTTGATGTTTTTGAATGTTTTGGATTTTGATGTTTTTCAAATGTTTTTGGATTTTGATGTTTTTCAAATGTTTTGGATTTTTAATATTTTTGGATTTTGATGTTTTGAATGTTTTGGTTTTGATGTCTCGGGGGCTGATCAAAGATTAGCCTTGCCTATGTTTAAGCTCAGATACGACGTAGTTCAGATTCTAATGTTTTTGAATTTTTTTTTAACTTTTATGAATGTTTTTGGACTTTTCAATGTTTTGAATGTTTTTGTATTTTTCGCACGATTTTGACGATTTGGATATGGATATGATATCAGTGCTCTATTTGGGATTTTGTTGAAGACCAAGCTAAGGTTGACTGATCGAATCGATGGATTGATGATGATGATAACATTGTTGATGATACACAACAATGCAAGGATTGGATTGATCAAGATTGATTAGGATTGATGATGATAACATTGTTGAGGATGCACAACAATGCAAGGATAGTGTTAAGCAACACAAGGATTGGGAAAGATATCCCCAAGATGATGATGGATTGATGATGACTTGATCAAGACTAATGATGATAACATTGTTGAGGATGCACAACAATGCAAGGATAGTGTTAAGCAACACAAGGATATCCTGATGATTTCTTGATTGGGTTTGATTTGATCATGATTGATGAAGCTTGGTTTGAAACACAAGATGTTTGAATGATTGATGCGACATTAACATGCAAACTAGATGCGACTGATAGTGATTATTTGGATTGATGTTCGATGAAAGATGAAGATTGATAAAGAACATTTTCTCGTCAAAATATGCCATGGGCTAGTGATTTGGAATTTTGCTCACTGGTGGTTGACCAATTTGATTTCACATTTTCCAATGTTCGGATCACCACATAAGTTGGAGGATATAGACCAAGATTTATTCTCGAAGCAAGATGTACATATCTGCCCCCAATGTCTAGCAATGTATGGAATGTTATGGATGGATGCTCGGATAGGTGTATGGATGGATGGATATGGTAAGCATGCAAAGGATGCCATGGATTATCTTGCAATAAGATAAGGTGTTCAATAAAGAATTATCATTGGATAATGCTTCATAGCTCAGATAATGCTACATAGCTTAGATAACGTTAGATAGGATAGGATTAGTGAAAATGACCCATGTTAAGATGTTTACCATAAGCAAGTGTAAAGTGTGCATCAAACATTCATCAAGATCAAGATAACTTGAACCATGGATGCAGATGGATAAATGGTTCATGGATGAATGGATTTATTATGGCTGAAATGGATGGAATGTTGGATTTAGTACGGATGGGATGAGACGCTTTCACCTAAACTAGTGCACGTAGATGCTTGATTCTTACTCATGATTCCTGTTTTCTAGGTTTTCATCATGGTCTTTCCCAAAGCGTCGCACATGCGGTTTTCACTAGAGGACGATTTTTTATCTTCACTGTTTTCAATCATTTTTTTTTATTTTTTTGGATTTTCATATTTTTAATTTTATTTTATTTTTCTGAAAGATTTTAAGCTCACGCTGAATTACAAGGTGTCGATGTAGATGCCCTTGTCATAATGTGCCATCGATATCCTGCTTGAAGAAGTTTCTTTACCAAGATATGTGCACTTGAATGCAACTTTGAGATTCTTGATCTGCTTTATTGATACCAGGGTTAACTATGTCTCTGTGCGTACATCGCGATAGATTGCCTTCAAAATCCTTATGATGAAGGGTCATTGCCAATACATGGTCAATTTGAGAATTGGATATCATCTGTGGAGGCGTGGATGGAGTGTGTTTAGGGATAAAAGATGGATTGGTTGACAGTTTGGAACCTTTGACTCTCCAAACTTGGGAAGATGAGAATCATGGGTGGATACGAAAGTGTGCATGGAATTAGGACCAATTGCTTGATGCACTTTGTATGTCGCTTGAAAAGCCTGCTTTTGCTTTTGTGGACATCCTTGATGGATATTTTTCCCTTTTTTATTTTTCCCCATAGTTTCTTTGACTAATGGAGTTTGATAGGGATAATCTTTCTTTGTGTTCTTTGGTATCCATTTGTATTTGATTTGTCCATTATGCTTCTCAGCTTCTTTTTCTTTGATAACACTCTTCGTACTTTGATTCAATTCTTTCTTTTGATGTTGGTCCCAATTCATGGATGGGGTGATGGGTGGATGAAGATCCATGACGTGGTTGGTTGTAGTATTGACACTAGTTTCATCATAAGGACTCTTTGTGCTCCCTATGTTGACGTTTTCTTGAGACAAAGTTGCCCCCAGTATTGTGGAAGTAGTACCTTTGTGCTTTGATTTTGCTTGTTTCAAGAGTTCCTTTTTAGAGTGCATTCTCTGATAAATGACCACCATAGGTGACGTTTCAATTTGCTGCTCCGCTAACTCTGAATTATACTATTCTGTCTAACTTGTTTGCTTGAACGGATAATGTTGGATATCTTTATTTATGATGTCTTCATTCAATATTTGGGATATATCTGATACTGATGTTGACAACTCTGTTTGGCTGTAGGAATTAATTATCTGCTCTTTTTGTGTAACATAATATTGTTCTAGATGAAGATCATCTACATGTCCATCCACAGAAATCATCTCATGGGTAGATGGAGGAGTGTGTGCATCTTGCATAGATAGGAGAGTTTCCATTAGATCATTATAGTAGCTTGAAGATACAAATTCTTGATCTTGAATGATTTCAAAGTTGCTTTCGACATGCTTTAGATCAAGTTCTTGACATGGGTTAGTTTCAAAGGATGGATTTCTTACAAAGGGTTCTTGGATGTCATTATTAGACATGGTGAGTGGTTCAATATCCTCAAGTGTCGAGTTCAGGGTTCCTTCAGTATCTGTAACCATGAGGTCGAAGGATGTCAATATGTCTTGGAAAGGACCATTGCTAGACTTTGGTGAAAGAAATTGATCATACTTTGGAATAAATTCTTGAGATATTCCCTCTAACTCATAAGGCAATGTAGATACATTTTCAACATGATAATTGGTCAATGCATCATTGGATGAGGCAAAACCATCTTTATTGATGGATAGATCTTGATCATTGTTTTCAACAATTGTGGTGGAGGGATTTCCAATGTCTTTAACCATAAGGTCAAGTGATGTTGGCATTTCTTTGATTGAATCATTGTTGGTTGGTGGACTTTGATCATGATTGAAAAGTGACCCTTGACATATGTTGATTTAATCATTGGATGAAGTAGAAATAGCTTGAAGGTGCTCAGTGATGGATTGATCTTGATCCTTGTTCTCAATAGTTGTGGTGGAGAGATTTCCAATGCTATCATTGTCCCCAATAGTGATTATCTTTTGATCAATCAGGTCTTGGATGAGTTTTTTGAGCCGAACACAATCTGATGTTTTGTGTCCCTTTATTCTATGATAATCACAAAGGTGTTTCTCGTTATACCCTGGCGGTTTTATGTTTGGTTCTTGATAGTTCACATAAAAGGGGATTTTGATGAGATTTTCTTGTACCAATTGTTGTAGGACTGATTCCATTGGTCTCCCAAGTGGTGTGTATTTCCGCTTGTTTCTTTGTGAGATTTGCACTTTAAATTGACCTTGTGGTGATTGATCTTCAAGATGGGGTTGATCTTGATGTCCATCTTCTTGGCTTTGTTCTTGACGCTGTTGTGGACACAACTCACTTCTTTGATGATATGGATTAATCAATGGAAGAGTGTATTGATTTTGAAGTGATGATATCTCTTGGCTCAATAATTCAATTAGTTTGGCATGTGAAGCAAGTTGCTCTAGCGACATTTGATCTTGATTTTGAATTTGATTCCCTTGATTTGGCTTTTGTTGAATCATATTTGGAATGTGCCCTTGTGGTATTTGAATGGGATCATGGACAAACTGATCTTGGATAATGTTTCGATTTGCGATGATGTTTAAATTTGGCATTATGGGTTGAAGTTGAACTTTGTTGGGAACCTTATTTCCTTGATTTAGGTAACTTTGATTTTACATGGTGTTACCTTAACTTGTTAACATCTTGTTTTGATTTTGAACAGTATTTGTATGATTTGCGAACATATTTATCCCAAAGTTTACCAAGTTTGGACTCAAAAAATTCATGTTTGGTAAAGTTGTACTTGGTACATTCTCATTTGGCATGTAGAGATTTGATGGGATGATGTTGTTCGTTTGAAGGCTCATGCATTGATTGTTCAGTTGACAGACTTGTAGGTTTGGATTTAGATCTACCATCGAAAAAGGTGTTCCAAAATCTTGATTGGGCATGCTCACATTTGTACCATTTAAGTTTGTAGGAGAGAACAATCCCATGTACGGATTGTATAAGTGTGAGTGTTGATAATCAATCGACATTGTAAGGCTTTGATAGCTTAGTTGACTTGGATTACTCATGATGTATGGATCAAGTTTATAGTCTATGTTCCTCTTATGTTTTGACCTTGTTGCAAAAGTGACCTCTAAGATTCTTAGGACCACTGATGAGATGAAGGATGAAAGGGGTGAATGATATGGGTGATGAATGTTTAGGAACTTTGGATCAATGCTAGACTTAAGGTTTGATTTTGATTGGTTTGATTTGGATACTGAACTTGTAAACCCTAAGATGTTAGATGTTATCTTAGGATGAACTTGTTCCAAAGGATTGCTAATTTAGCTAAAGTTATGAGAAAGGATGCATTCCCATACTCCTAACTAAACAAGGTGATTTTGATTTTGATTTTGATGATCTACCCAAGTCTAGAATGATGTTTCCAAAGCTCTAAATTTTTTTGGTGGGATGGATTTTGATAGATGTTTGGAATTTGGATGAAGTGTTTGATTTGATCCTAAATGAACCTAGGAAGGACTTGTTTACTAGACCAAGATAGTGAAGAACATGCCTTTCCTCTAAGAGCAATTCAAGCCAAAAGACCAATGTTTGCTTGAAAACCATATGATCAAAAAAATGCCAAGCAGATGTGTGGGGTCCAATTGATTCAATCTTTGCTTAATGAGTTATTTTTAGCACAAACACACTCTTGATTAGGTTTTCAACTGAATGTCCAATGTCCTAATTCCGTTTCATCCCACAAAGTGCATTATACGGAAATCGAGGAAATCAAGGGAAAGGTTACCTAAAGTTGAATTTAGTAGAAGCAAATTGAGATGAAATCCAAATGCTTAAAAGCCTCTAAGGATATGAATCCCAAGGGCAAACAATAACATGTGAATTTGTTCAAGGATATTTGCTTCTCCTAAAGGGTTTGAGATTTGATGATTCGTTGAATGTTGGTTTCCCAATGTTTTCGATCAAAGCACTATGTAATCAAACTGACTCACAAGCAATATAACATCCTAGCTCAATTGGTACATTTTTCTTGGTGGGCTTGCCTCATGCCCTCCATAGTAGAAGAGATGATTTTACATGCAACCAAGGGAAAAATATAAAGGTATGTTAAGAATGAAGTCGTAACCTTTATATTTTAACCAAGATCGGACATGGCAAGTAACTTCTTGGAATCTAAGTTCCAATGCACCACTTTGATAAACTCGTTGGATGGACTGGTTAGCTGCTACAAACAAGGTTCTTAATGATGGGACATTGGGGACATGGCACCTTGCCAACGTGCAACAAGCCACTAAAGGCTTTCATCAATCCTACTAGGGGCTCTTATACTTTTTACAGTAGTACCCCATTCTGAAAGACACTGTACGGCTAAGGCCTACATACCATGAGGACTTGTAGTTTATGTCTTATCCATTTATATACCGGCCTGAATGAAAAACCAGTTGGAGTCACCTTCAAGTTCTCCTTTCGGATGTGTCTCCTAGGCAAGTCCCTCTAAAGGTAAACAATAGCGAGCAAGCACATCCATAGTTTGATCGACCTTCGTTTAGAAATAAAGGGAGAACACATGCGATATACCTAACTCACACTCGCAAAGTGTTTTGTTCAATTTTAGTTCCCAAATTGAAAATGTGGAGGAAATATTTTATGCAAATTAATGTCACCGAAAAGACTTTTGATTCTCAAGATCGTTGTGAAGCACGAGAGAAGTGCATACGCCTTTTTAGATGAGATTACTTTGAATAAGAGATTACGAAACATAAAAGAAACATGTTCATTTTAACCTTTCAAAGCAATGATGAGTTCGTTTTAAGCACGAAAAAGAAAATTTCAAGTTTGTTTGTTCAATTTTATCCCAAAAACAATGTCTAGTCAGTTTCTAGTGTTAAATTTTAATCCAACTTTGAAAACAAACAATCATCTAGTTGGCTTAAAACAAAAAATTAAAGCATGAAATGGAAGCCCTTAAGCATTAAAAAATGCTTTGTGAGTTTCAATTTTGATGCTCAATTCTTCAACTCCAACTTTTCTTTCGTTTTCGGTCAACTCCAACGCTTGATTCCAATGTCGATTTCACCTTTACCTTTTTCTTTTCTATGTTTTCCTTCCTCGCTTTCCTATAAGACAAAAACAAACAATTAAAAAGAAGACAAATCAGATGAGGATCAAGTTTATTTGATTCATTTATTTTAAACATTAACTTCAAAAAATTAAATGACTAATAATTTTGGATATTTAGATCCAAAGCAATAAAATGCATTTTGATTGTTTCTCTTCCACCCTAGATCGCACAAAGCGCAAGGGGAGAGGATACACACTCAAAATGTACCAAAGAAAAAATCACACAATTTAGACACTTGTTTGTTTTAGCCTCAAAGTAACGATGAATTCATTTTAAAACACCAAGATGAAGTGTGAGAGTTTTTTTTGTTCAATTTTTAGAACCCAAATTGAAGCTAGTAAGTGTCTAATGTTCTTTTTAACCCTTTGCAACGAAAAATTGAAGTGTTCATTTTAAGAGACCAAAAAGAGATGAGTTGATTTAAAACAAAAAATTAAAGCATGAAATGGAAGCATTTAAAAATGCTATGTGAATTTCAACCTCCAAGGCAAAAATTTTCTTCAACTCCAATCTCGCTCGTTTCCAATGCTTGATTCAAATGTCAACCTTAACCTTTTTCCTACAAACATTACAAATAAGATTTATGCATGTATGTAAAAAGTATACACAAGACATGTCAATCTTAATATACTAGCATCTTAACAAAAGTAACACATTTATTGCTGCTCTTAAAAAAAATAAAAAAAATCTGTATTCAAAAATTCTAATGCCTGTGTCAGAGAATGCAGCAACATCATTTAATTCCTATATGCATTAACAAGATCCATGCATTAACAAACTGTATGTGTTAACAAGCCTGTTCGTGTTAACAAACTGTTTGTGTTAACAGACTGTCTGCATTAACAAGTTTTGTGTGTTAACAAACTATCTGCATTAACACACTGTCTATGTTAACACACTGTCTCCGTTAACCAGTTTTCTGTGTTAACAAACTATCTGTGTTAACAAGCGTATATGTGTTAACAAATATTATGTGTTAATGAATATCCTGTGTTAATGCAGCATTGTATGTGTTAACGAACATCGAATGTGTTAACAAAAACTGGTGTGTTAATGAATATCCTATGTTAATGCAGCATCGTATGTGTTAACAAACGTCGAATGTGTTAACATAAACTGGTGTGTTATGGAATTCAAAGCCCTCCTTCTAGTGCCATTTTGTGGATGGTGAAAATCTGCAAATGGCTAAAACTAACACACACACATTAGCATGATTAGCACTTTAAAAACATAGCAAATTATCAACATCCCTATGAAATAAATCAACATGCTTCATGATGCAATCAAAACAACAAAAGGATTAGATAAACTAATTGAAAGCATACAATAAAACATGAAGTAAATCATATCTCATAGTGGATTGGTGCTTCTATGGAAAGAAGCCTTTTCCCAATCCTTGATAGATAAGCTAAATGATGAAATTGCTTTGATATGATAATGATGGTGGACAAAATCAGTTCTCAGTTTAAGAGAGCGACTTTGCATAAGATTGTGGAGTTGTGGAGGATTTGAATAATAGAGGAGACCTCTATTTATGGCCAAAAGTGATAAAAGAATGCCAAACATAGAGGATGTAGGACTAAAGATCCACCAATGAGAAGAGGCCACTTGTCAACTTGTGATAGGCTTGAGGATGAGCACATTTTGGTCAATGTGCCAAAGAGAGGGAGATTTCAAATTTGAATTTGAGAGTAAATGTTGAGTTTGACTTGTGCAAGGGACATGTAAGAGACATTAATTTCTTTGTTGGATGTACATGTCCACTTGATTTTGAATTCAAACTTGAGGGAATATTCCTCAAAGATGCCATGTTGATGGAAAATAAGGATTTTAATAAATCAATAAATTGATTTATTTGTGCAAGTGGGAATATCTAGAGGATGTGATGCGTGGTTAGGTTAGGCTAATTAGGATTAGATTAGCTTAATGATGATTAGGTGAGTTTGACCCCTTTGACTTGAATATTTGGATATATTTAAATCAAAAGGGGAGAAATATGAATTTGGGATTTAATTAAATGAATGTTTGATTTATTTAATTAAAGGGATGATGCAAGATAAAGGTTAATTAATGAAGTGCTAGGATTTAATTGATTTATTTAAATGATGTAATGATGAAGTGGATTTATTTAATTTGAAGGATGAAATGAAGGTTATTTGATCAAACTATTGGATTGACATGTATGCATATTTTGTGTGTCTACACTCACCAAAATGATACATAGAAAGAATAAAACCGTAGGATTAGACCCTGGGTTTTCAGCTCTTTTCCTAAACATTTCATGTAGGATTTGAGGTAGTGGGGTTTGATGAATTTGGACAATGGATAAGGATAATTTACAACCTAAAAGGTGATTCAACCTACCCTTGACTAAATTTGAGATGAAATGCAATAATTCAACTAGGCTAATAATGCAAATAACTATTCTGATTCAAAAATAGCAAACACAGAAATTCATAGAAAAATCTGAATAATTCAAATGGATAGAGCAGGACAATGGTTTTGGAGGACTAATTTTCCCATGTGAATGCATCCTTGTAGAGGGATTTTAGATCTATTTTTACAATCCTTTGGTGCCAAATCAGAGTTTTCCATTTTTTCCTACAAATTTTCTAGATCACTGTTGAATATGTCTGTAATTGAGTTTTCATTTGTTGTCAAGGAGTATGGTTTTTTTTGCAATGATAAATAATTGATCTTCAAGCCTCCTGCAATCTCTTTCAAACCTAAAGCATGCACATTCAAGGAGAGAGGAAGGGTTGTGCCATTTAGGGGCTTTCCTTATTCAAACCCTGTGTTAGTATTTCCACTTCCACAATGGTAATTTCAATGATAGAAAATGTATCCTTTTGAGGGATAGGGATAAATGATAAAGTGGAATGATGAATCGAAAAAGTGATACAACTCACCACCCTTCAATGGCTTCCTTGAAAGACTAAATTCATGTACATCTCCTCACGGTTTGGATCTTTCTTGCTTGAATTGCTTGGAGAGCTACAAAAGGGTTAACCTTCATAAACAATGATAACATAGGCATGCATAAAATCATATATGATTTGGAATGATTCTTGGATCTTGAATTGCTGCAATAAATCACTAAAAATGTTGCTCTTGACTTCTCTTGACTTTCTCTTGATAATAATTTCTCCAATAATTTCCTATATTTTCCTTGTTCCTTTTCAAATGATGCAATAACTAGGCATTTATATGAAATTATTCTAATTTCCCATAAATGAAATTTTGATAGACAACTTTGGACACTTGAATTTAAAATAATAAAATGTTGACAATGACATATTTAAATTTGGAACCAAAATAGGGGTACTAATTTTCCCTAGGCGAATATGTCCTAGCCCTATTTTTTAGAAATTAAGGTGTCGAGGGTAAAGTATTAGATGAATGCATTTATTTTCTCCTTGCAATTTGTTGATAATTGTTAAAATGGGTCATAGAATGCATAATTTAGGAAATTAGAGGTTTAATTAGGTCAAATAATTTAAGGGGGAGAAAAAATGAGTTTGAAATTTTCAAGGGTGACAATTTATGATGCTACAATATGAATTCATTTATAAGGAGAGCATGATTCATAAGACCAACATGTTATATAAAACACTCACTTTTTATAAATAATTTTTTTCTTATCAATTTCAGCCAAGAATACTTTTGGGAAATGAGCCTAAAGACTTGGATTGTTAACTTGTTTCCATTCACATGTTTTGACCTTCAATGGAGTTTTTCAACTTGTATTTCATCAAGTTTATATATTATATAATGATATTTAATAAAACTACCACAAAAATGTTACACATCTTAGCCTTTTAACCATATAATTTTCTTTGAATTTGAAATGTATTAACATATAAGTTTTTAATTTATTTTTCTAATGCTTCTATTTTCCTCATATACATATGTATTGATTTTTCTTTATCACTTTTGATCCATTTATCAAAATTAAAAAAATATATAGGTTTTTTCTACATTTCATTCTTTACACATTTTTTATATATTTTGTAAGTTATGTGATGCACAAGATCAGTGACACATTTTTCAAGATGCATCCACTTTGAAAAATCACAAAAAAAACTGCAAAAAATACATATCTAGTACTCACTCTAACTATATTTCCACCAACCCGTATTTAAAAATACTAAAGAAAAAATAAGGGGGCACACACTAGACACCATGCTAAATTTTATTAAGAAAAATAGGAACACTTTTGTGTGTGCACAATATTTCACCCAATTAAACTTAACTTTTTTTAAGAACTTGAATAGTTTAAAATAGATTCAAAGTACTACAATTCTTGTTCTTGTCATATCTTCAAATTTTGAGTGCATACATCCAAAATTACTCATCCAAGTTCAAGCTTAGATTATTTGAGGAAAAAAGTGGCCACTTTTGAACCCCTTTTTGTATACCATTTCCATGCACTTACCCAAGGGTAGGTGCATTAACCAAATTTCTTGCCTCCTCCTATGGTAAGCATGAAGAAGTAGTTTAGAGAAAAGATTAATGTTATTTATTTGCACTAAATGATGTTAGTTAATACAATAAATTTATAATGATATTTAAATTACTATATTATACCTATGTAAGAGACAAAGAAGATGCTATTCTTGTAGAAACACCCATTTCTAGTGATCCATGAAGATAGGGATGAATTTGTGATGAATTCATCAATTGGAAATAAGAATAAGGTTATTTGACCAAAAAAATGAAACTTAGTCGCATACACTACGCAACATAATTTACAAACATTACAAAATTCATTATCTATATATATGATTATTAACAATACTATAACATAGATTAGTGAAATTTGAGAAATGAATAGTTTTACTTATTAGAGTAATAAACTCATCACCTAATTAATTAATCATTAATTAATTGGGTCACTTTATGCTTTATTACACTTAAGCTAAACTTAGGAGTGCTTTTATTTCATTATTTGCTTTAATTAATTAGTTGTTTTTTGCATGATTAGAGCCTCTAATATTAGAATATGTTGTCTCATTCATTCCTATGAGGACACTTGTCATATTCTAATCTAACCCTAGTCTAGGGTTAGATTTCATCCTTTTCATAAGGATTGATTCATTGTAATTTAATTTAATTCTCTACGGAAGAATATTCAATGTGGCAGTTCACATAATGCAAGTTGGTGTTTTCATCATATTTGATTTGTTGGTCAATCATATCTTGCTTATTTCTTCATAGTGTGATAGGTTTATCATTGTAGGTGATTCATGGAGTTGTGGGAGTACATACATCTACTCTAACATTGCTAACATGTATGGATGTGGAAGGTCCAATATTCACCTATTTAACATCAAATTGTGATTTTAAGATTAATATTTCTATATGAAAAACACATTATGTAATATATTTACTAATTTATTAAAATTATACTTAAGGAGTTGTTAGGCCTAGTAAACTATAGGATGAAGTGGCATGAGATGTAGTATGCATTGTTTAGACATATTAATAAATACATATTTTTCACCAATTTTCATTCATAATGGATTAATATAGTTAGTTCTAAAATTTAAAAGAAATATACTAAATTTCATAACTTTACTTTTGAAACAAAGGATAAATAGGTTCACCAAAATGAAACAAAGGAAAATGGGGTTGCTCAAAATGGGGTGATTGAATATGTGATGCACCTATCTTCCTTCTTTCATTAGGAATAAGAGATCCCCAAGGTACGATTGACTTTCAACCCTTAGGTGAGTCAACCCTATTAGAGATCTGATGAGGTAAAAATAACCTCATCATAATAATACCATAAAGACCTATTTCATATATGCAAAATCACAATCCTCTGCCAATTAACTAAATTTTAGGAGAAATAATTGCTTAACTTTTAAAGAGAAATTATACAAGGGCGGGTGCATGAAGTTGGTCGCACTTTTGTGGCCAAATGGGAAAAAAATGGGGAAACACATAACGCGCTCACGTTATAACGCGAGTGCGTTATGTGTTTCTAAAAGAAAAAGAAAAGGTGAAATGTGTATCATTTTCTTTTCACTGTTTCTCAGCTCTGGCCACGGCCAAAAACCCTCAATTTCGCGCTCGCGTTCTAGGAGGAAGGACTTCTGCAAATTTCATCAAGAACAGTTGGAATTTGTCTGCAAATATGGTGCCACGACAATGAAGAGATGCAGGAGGTAAGTATTGTTTACTATTTGTTTTGAATTTTTTAGTTTGAAATTGATTTTGTTTGTTTTAGGTTAGATTTGATTGTTTTTTTTAAATCTGTAGGAAATCCTACAAATCCTCAACAAGAAGAGGAGGTAAATCCTCAACAGCAAAATCCTCAACAAAATCAACCTCCCCCACCATTCTCTCAATTCCCTCTTAGCACTCAAGAAAATTTGAGTGAAATTGAGAACAATAGAAAACAACTTGAGGATCTTATCAGTAGGTTGAGTGATCCAAATGCTTCAACCACAGAAAGAATGCTTCTATAAAATTCATTGAAAGACATGTTAAAAAATGTAGATGCAATCACCCAACAAATATTTGGATGGCAAGGTAGGAGGCAGACTGTCATGCCTAAAAAATTTTGTTACAAAATCCCAACAATTTTTTTTTAATATTTTTAAAATAAACATTAAAATAATTAACATAGTGTGTAAGAGGTGAAACCAAGAGCAAGTGCGTGAATATACTTTATGTACACCTTATGATATATCACTGGAAGGTTCCAAACTTTAGGTTGAACTAGCTGTACAAACTTGCCATTCACTAGATTATTAATGGTGATAGGTTAATACTTGAACCCTACCATAATAATTAACATGGCTCTCCACCCTACCATAATAATTTCAGTAATAATTGAGGTTAAAGATTTTTAAACCCACACGTGGCTTAATAAAGGTTAAATAAATAAATAGAATTATAAATATATAAAAATAGTAATAAATAATGATATTATTATTATTAAGGGGTAATATCAATTGAAGTAATAATAACATTATCATTTGAGGAAAGAGAAGTCACATTAATATAATGGTTAATCTCACAGTTAATAATATTATTAAGGCGAATTCAAAGTTCAAAAATAATATTATTTGTCTGGTTCAATGCAAGTGATATTATTAATCAAGGACCTACGATATATTTTAGATATAAACTAAATATCAACTAATTCTTATTCTAGACTTCTTGTAGGTTTGACATGAAATAATATTGATATCGATGTAGATGAGTAATGCTATTTCTAAGCTTAATAGCAAAATGATTACCATATATAGTTATGGGGTTCTAATATTAGTATTATTAGGAACATGTATTTTCACAAGTATGGTATACAATTAACTAAGGAGGTACCTCTTCAGTGTATATTGTGTATATAAATAATCACATAAATAATAATGATGATGACACTTATGTCATAAAATTTGTCAAGAAAAATAGTATAATATTATCATTGCCATTGCCAAGTGGTTACCCTTAATAGTGGCATCCTAGTGGGTGTGTACTAAGTGGTTAAGATTATTTGTGATATCTGAAGCATATAGGATGCTACCATATTGGACCAAGTTGGCGTAGCAATAGTGTTACACCTCAAACACTTGAACCATGCTAATTAGTTTAATGCATTGTAAAAAAAAAAAATGTTGCATTTTCTAGGAAAATTTTAGGCATGACACAGACAGCTAGGGCATATTATGCAGACAAATTATCATACAAACAAGTAAAAGATTTAAAAATCACTAAAGGTGATTTGTGCTCTCTATTCACTGACCCTAAAAAAAATCAAAATCTTACCCTCAGTGCAAATAGGTTTCCTATTCATTTGTGCCACCACCAAGAGATTAAGAACCATTTTTATGAAAGATGGTATATGGTCTTTGATAACCCACCGTGCAATAATTGTGAAGTCCCCCAATATTTTCTTAGGAAACTATACAATGAGTTTGTATTGAACCAAATCCCAACTTATTTTGATATGAGGGAGTTCCAGGGGAGAGGTGGGGGGTCAGCTCAGGATAGGCCCAGTGCACAGCCTAATCCTATGTGGCAAGGGAGATGACCTCTAGCTAGGCCACCTCGTGAGCAGATTGTGATGCCTGCCATTGCAAAGGAGAGTGTCGACATAGAGACATTGCAGGCGATCACAACTTTGACCCAGAGTGTCATCCATCACACTAGCCCTATTGTATAGCGCCATCTAGGGGAGTCTTCAGGTGGTGGCCTTCGAACCCATGTGTGTCAATCTTGTGGGGTGACTTGTTCATATGACCCTACCGACACTCAAGAGGGTGCTACGCAGGATCCATATGCTACTACGCAACCTGATCCGTATACATCTACGGGGATGGAGAGGATGGCTAACATTTTGCATGATGCATATGGCATTGACACTCAAGTAAAATTCAGCATATTCATTGAATTTAATTTATTAAATTTTGATTGTGAAATGCAATATTAACTAATTTAGTTTTATTATTTTATTAAAATTGCAGGGTCACAATATAGAGACTGGATACACCAGTCATCCACCTACTTATTTTTGCAGTACACCTATCAGTGGGGTATGTAAAGTTAGTAAACAATTATAAATTTATTACATGTGTTAATAGCATTGTTTTACGAATGGTATTTTAATATGTGACTTTGGATGTTGAACAGGGTACTGTTGGAGGTTTCAAGGAAACACCTCCGAGTGCCAATAGATTTGATCAAATGTTCATGGAGGTAATATAGAATTTAAAGAGAACTTAAGTAGTTTATATTCATATTGTTGACCTTACGTTGCATTACACAGATCATTCAAAATCAAAGAATTACTTCAAATTCGATAACTAATAATTAGAAATATATTTGTTTAATACTTGTACTCAAAAAAAATTTCATTAGATCTCATACATTATAAGTCATCACATGGATCGCTATTGTAACTTTTTTGTGATTGAATAATTTGTTGTTTTATTTTCAGATGTTGGTGACAGAAACACCGCCAAACATTATGAGGGCAATGGATATTGGTGTTTCCTCCGCTATACAATCTTTGATGGCTCTGATAGAGGAGTTATGAGGCAAATTACTAAATTTCAATTTACATTCATCGTTATAGATGAACTAGTTCTAGTGAAAAATCAAACCATTATTGATTCATAGTTTAATTCCTATTTGGATGGTTTATACAGGGCTTGAGCATGCCTGAGCATCGGTGTGCAAATATTTCCATCGAGGAGAGTGATCGTGAGATGGTCGTAAGTGATTATTTTGTTAACTATATTAATTTTTATAATGTAATTTCTATATATTAATGTCTTTACTTCTTATTGTAACAGTTGAAACTTCACTAGAAGCTAAACACTAGGAGGAGGAGCAGGAGCACTCCTCGAGCACAACAGAAACGGGTGACAGACTTATCGCCATCGGATCGCCCAACAAAGGGAAAGAAAATTGTATTTGAACCCGAGCATGGAGAGAAATGAATTTTGAATGCACAGAGCCCTTTGTTGTATGCCTACATGGCAATTTTGTACATATTTTGTATTGGATATATTTGACATTGTATGCCTATATGGCATTCTCATAAGCCTATATGGCTATTTTGTAACTATATTTATACTTATATCGACATATATTGATGTATGCATACATGGCTATTTGCTTAATATAAATCTTTTATCGATGGTGTCCATATTTGCAAATTATAAATTCATGGTTCAATAGATATGAGTTACGCGTATTCAAGTGTATACTTTACAACTTCACGCTTACATATATTTTTGACTTGCGTGTGAACTTCGAAAAGTGTGAAAATTTCTATGTGTTGGAAGTCAAATGTAAGCCAATTTTGCAATTCTCATTTCTTGCATACTCGATCTTATGGACTTATTCATTCCTAGCACATATTGTGAATATTTCTCATTTGGTGCAGAAGACAGATTCCTCATTTTTGAACCACTCATAGCAAAGAGATTCACAATAAGACTTTAGCATTGGAACACTACTCCATACTTCTCTTGTCTAGACCATAAAGGATTGAAAATTCTTAATTTGATGCAATGATAGTCGTGAGATGAGAATTTATATAACCATGCCTATTTTGAAACTTTGCATCTAATACTACATCAACAAGAACTTAAGAAGTGTTGCATAAGAGTGTTAGGTTTGATAGGCCTTCTCTTCCCTAAGGGAGGAGAGCTTGCATCTTGAATTTTGAACGAATTTTTAAAGAAGCAAACATTTTACCTAAAAGCTTCAAACCTAGATGACATATTTGGCTAAGTCTATCTTGAAAATTATCAATGCGTTCAAACTCTAAAGGAGATTCTCCCTGAAAAGCAAACTTTACCCTTTTTCCCAAGGAAATAAATTGCAACAAGTTGCATGTGATTTATCTTATTTCTTTCTCATAGTTCCTGGTCAATCATTCATGGCTTAGGATAGTTCTATTCCAAGGCAAGGACACCCAAAAAATCACTGAGATTCTTCTACGATCTGCAAGAAAAAGGTTTTAGCTCTTTCACAATGTAAATAATTATGTAACACTGTTTTCTTATTTTCCTTCCACACAGAAAAATGTTCACACTTTTTAGATTGATCAATGATCAATAATGGCTGATTGTAAACACTTGACATTTTTATGTTTGAACTTTAATTTATAATTTT
>VDFB02188045.1:102921-145716 GCA_007258455.2 Sequoia sempervirens | reverse complement strand
TATGCTTTTGATAGATTTTTTCCAAGCATCCATAGCTTGTTTGAAAGCACCTGTTTTAGGCTTTCAGCCATAGCAACAAAGCAACACTTGAACTATTTGACAAAATGCTTTGGTAGACATGTATGAAAAATGTGGTAGTATAGACAAGGCAGTGAACTATTTGAAAAAATGCCTCAAAGAAATGTGGTCTCATAGAATGCCATGAAAACCAAATGCAATTGGCAGCTGCTCCTAGTTATTTGTTTTGCAATGTGAAGTAATTGCATAACTACTTAGGTTGACTTTGTAAAACTATATTGTAATTGAAATTTTGTCATCTATCAGCATCCTAGTTATTAGTTATAGAATGTGAAGCAATGCTTTTAGTTTGAAAGATGTGCAATGCAATGTAATCAGCGTTATGAATATAAACTACAAAAATCTATTTTTTTACTAAGTTAGGTTAGGTTTGGGTTGAATCCCGGGTTGAACTTGGATTTACTTTGTTTGGGAAATTTCTTTTTGGGGTTGGGTTCATTTTGGGTTTGGTCATACAAAAAACATATAAAAATCAGAAATATATACATATTTGCAGTAGTAATCAAGTTCAGAATACACCACCATATTAATAAGCAAATAACATAGCAAAAATACACCACCACTTTCATAGTGAAATATTAAAATATTAGTGATCTACTCGAATGTCAGGATACAAAATTATAAATTAAAGTTCAAACATAAAAATGTCAAGTGTTTACAATCAACCATTATTGATCATTGATCAACCTAAAAAGTGTGAAAATTTTTTTGTGTGGAAGGAAAACAAGAAAACAGTGTTACATAATTATTTACATTGTGAAAGAGCTAAAACCTTTTTCTTGTAGATCGTAGAAGAATCTCAGTGATTTTTTGGGTGTCCTTGCCTTGGAACAGAACTATCCTGAGCCATGAATGATTGACCAGGAACTATGAGAAAGAAATAAGATAAATCACATGCAACTTGTTGCAATTTCTTTCCTTGGGAAAAGGGTAAAGTTTGCTTTTCAAGGAGAATCTCCTTTAGAGTTTGAAAGCATTGATAATTTTCAAGATAGACTTAGCCAAATATGTCATCTAGGTTTGAAGCTTTTAGGTAAAATGTTTGCTTCTTAAAATTTTGTTCAAAATTCAAGATGCAGGCTCTCCTCCCTTAGGGAAGAGAAGGCCTATCAAACCTAACACTCTTATACAACACTTCTTAAGTTCTTGTTGATGCAGTATTAGATGCGAAGTTTCAAAATAGGCATGGTTATATAAATTCTCATCTCACGACTATCATTGCATCAAATTAAGAATTTTCAATCCTTTATGGTCTAGACAAGAGAAGTATGGAGTAGTGTTCCAATGCTAAAGTCTTATTGTGAATCTCTTCACTATGAGTGGTTCAAAAATGAGGAATATTTCTTTTGCACCAAATGAGAAATATTCACAATATGTGCTAGGAATGAATAAGTCCATAAGATTGAGTATGCAAGAACTGAGAATTGCAAACTTGGCTTACATTTGACTTCCAAACACAAAAAATTTCACACTTTTCAATGTTCACACGTAAGTCAAAAAATATATGTGCATAAGTTGTAAAGTATACACTTGAATACGCGTAACTCATATCTATTGAACCATGAATTTATAATTTGCAAATATGGACACCATCGATAAAAAGATTTGTATTAAGCAAATAGCCATGTATGCATACATCAATATATGTTGATATAAGTATAAATATGGACACAAAATAGCCATATATAGGCTTCTGAAAATTAACCATATAGGCATTCAATGTCAAATATATCCAATACAAAATATGTACAAAATTGCCATGTAGGCATACAACAAAGGGCTCTGTGCATTCAAAATTCATTTCTCTCCATGCTCTGGTTCAAATACAATTTTCTTTCCCTTTGTTGGGCGATCCAATGGTGATAAGTCTATCACCCGTTTCTACTGTGCTCGAGGAGTGCTCCTACTCCTCCTCCTAGTGTTTAGCTTCTAGTGAAGTTTCAACTGTTACAATAAGAAGTAAAGACATTAATATATAGAAATTACATTATAAAAATTAATATAGTTAACAAAATAATCACTTACGACCATCTCACGATCACTCTCCTCGATGGAAATATTTGCACACTGATGCTCAGGCGTGCTCAAGCCCTGTATAAACCATCCAAATAGGAATTAAACTATGAATCAATAATGGTTTGATTTTTCACTAGAACTAGTTCATCTATAACGATGAATGTAAATTGAAATTTAGTAATTTGCCTCATACCTCCCCTATCAAAGCCATCAAAGATTGTATAGCGGAGGAAACTCCAATATCCATTGCCCTCATAATGTTTGGCGGTGTTTCTGTCACCAACATCTGAAAATAAAACAACAAATTATTCAATCACAAAAAATTTACAATAGCGATCCATGTGATGACTTATAATGTATGAGATCTAATGAACAAAATTTTGAGTACAAGTATTAAACAGATATATTTCTGATTATTAGTTATCGAATTTGAAGTAATTCTTTGATTTTGAATGATCTGTGTAATGCAACGTAAGGTTAACAATATGAATATAAACTACTTAAGTTCTCTTTAAATTCTATATTACCTCCATGAACATTTGATCAAATCTATTGGCACTCGGAGGTGTTTCCTTGAAACCTCCAACAGTACCCTGTTCAACATCCAAAATCACATATTAAAATACCATTCGTAAAACAATGCTATTAACACATGTAATAAATTTATAATTGTTTACTAACTTTACATACCCCACTGATAGGTGTACTACAAAAATAAGTAGGTGGATGACTGGTGTATCCAGTCTCTACATTGTGACCCTGCAATTTTATTAAAATAATAAAACTAAATTAGTTAATATTGCATTTCACAATCAAAATTTAATAAATTAAATTCAATGAATATGCTGAGTTTTACCTGAGTGTCAATGCCATATGCATCATACAAAATGTCAGCCATCCTCTCCATCCCCGTAGATGCATACGGATCAGGTTGCGTAGTAGCATATGGATCCTGCACCCTCTTGAGCACCCCCTTGAGTGCCGGTAGGGTCATATGAACAAGTCGCCCCGCAAGATTGACACACATGGGTTCGAAGGCCACCACCTGAAGACTCCCCTAGATGGCACTGTACAATAGGGCTAGTGTGATGGATGACACTCTGGGTCAAAGTTGTGATCACCTGCAATGTCTCTATGTCGGCACTCTCCTTCACAATGGCAGGCATCACAATCTACTCATGAGGCGACCTAGCTAGAGGTCATCTCCCTTGCCACGTAGGATCAGGCGTGCACTGGGCCTATCCTGAGCTGACCCCCCTCTCCCCTGGAACTCCCTCATATCAAAATAAGTTGGGATTTGGTTCAATACAAACTCACTGTATAGTTTCCTAAGAAAATATTGGGGGACTTCACAATTATTGCACGGTGGGTAATCAAAGACCATATACCATCTTTCATAAAAATGGTTCTTAATCTCTTGGTGGTGGCACAAATGAATAGGAAACCTATTTGCATTGAGGGTAAGATTTTGATTTGTTTTAGGGTCAGTGAATAGAGAGCACAAATCACCTTTAGTAATTTTTAAATCTTTTACTTGTTTGTATGATAATTTGTCTACATAATATGCCCTAGCTGTCTGCCTCCTACCTTGCCATCCAGATATTTTTTGGGTGATTGCATCTACATTTTTTAACATGTCTTTCAATGAATTTTCTAGAAGCATTCTTTCTGTGGTTGAAGCATTTGGATCACTCAACCTACTGATAAGATCCTCAAGTTGTTTTCTATTGTTCTCAATTTCACTCAAATTTTCTTGAGTGCTAAGAGGGAATGGTGGGGAGAGGTTGATTTTGTTGAGGATTTTTCTTTGTTGAGGATTTACCTCCTCTTCTTGTTGAGGATTTGTAGGATTTCCTCTGATTTAAAAAAACAATCAAATCTAACCTAAAACAAACAAAATAAATTTCAAACTAACAAATTCAAAACAAATAGTAAACAATACTTACCTCCTGCATCTCTTCGTCGTCGTGGCACCATATTTGCAGAAAAAATCCAACTATTCTTGATGAAATTTGCAGAAGTCCTTCCTCCTAGAACGCGAGCGCGAAATTGAGGGTTTTTGGCTGTGGCCAGAGCTGAGAAACAGTGAAAAGAAAATTATACACATTTCACATTTTCTTTTTCTTTTAGAAGCACATAACGCGCTTGCGTTATATCGTGAGCGCATTATGTGTTTCCCCATTTGTTTCCCATTTGGCCACAAAAGTGCGACCAACTTCATGCACGCGCCCTTGTATAATTTCTCTTTAAAAGTTAAGCAATTATTTCTCCTAAAATTTAGTTAATTGGTAGAGGATTGTGATTTTGCATATATGAAATAGGTCTTTATGGTATTATTATGATGAGGTTATTTTTACCTCATCAGATCTCTAATAGGGTTGACTCACCTAAGGGTTGAAAGTCAATCGTACCTTGGGGATCTCTTATTCCTAATGAAAGAAGGAAGATAGGTGCATCACATATTCAATCACCCCATTTTGAGCAACCCCATTTTCCTTTGTTTCATTTTGGTGAACCTATTTATCCTTTGTTTCAAAAATAAAGTTATGAAATTTAGTATATTTCTTTTAAATTTTAGAACTAACTATATTAATCCATTATGAATGAAAATTGGTGAAAAATATGTATTTATTAATATGTCTAAACAATGCATACTACATCTCATGCCACTTCATCCTATAGTTTACTAGGCCTAACAATTCCTTAAGTATAATTTTAATAAATTAGTAAATATATTACATAATGTGTTTTTCATATAGAAATATTAATCTTAAAATCACAATTTGATGTTAAATAGGTGAATATTGGACCTTCCACATCCATACATGTTAGCAATGTTAGAGTAGATGTATGTACTCCCACAACTCCATGAATCACCTACAATGATAAACCTATCACACTATGAAGAAATAAGCAAGATATGATTGACCAACAAATCAGATATGATGAAAACACCAACTTGCATTATGTGAACTGCCACATTGAATATGCTTCCGTAGAGAATAAAATTAAATTACAATGAATCAATCCTTATGAAAAGGATGAAATCTAACTCTAGACTAGGGTTAGATTAGAATATGACAAGTGTCCTCATAGGAATGAATGAGACAACATGTTCTAATATTAGAGGCTCTAATCATGCAAAAAACAACTAATTAATTAAAGCAAATAATGAAATAAAAGCACTCATAAGTTTAGCTTAAGTGTAATAAAGCATAAAGTGACCCAATTAATTAATGATTAATTAATTAGGTGATGAGTTTATTACTCTAATAAGCAAAACTATTCATTTCTCAAATTTCACTAATCTATGTTATAGTATTGTTAATAATCATATATATATAGATAATGAATTTTGTAATGTTTGTAAATTATGTTGCGTAGTGTATGCGACTAAGTTTCATTTTTTTGGTCAAATAACCTTATTCTTATTTCCAATTGATGAATTCATCACAAATTCATCCCTATCTTCATGGATCACTAGAAATGGGTGTTTCTACAAGAATAGCATCTTCTTTGTCTCTTACATAGGTATAATATAGTAATTTAAATATCATTATAAATTTATTGTATTAACTAACATCATTTAGTGCAAATAAATAACATTAATCTTTTCTCTAAACTACTTCTTCATGCTTACCATAGGAGGAGGCAAGAAATTTGGTTAATGCACCTACCCTTGGGTAAGTGCATGGAAATGGTATACAAAAAAGGGTTCAAAAGTGGCCACTTTTTTCCTCAAATAATCTAAACTTGAACTTGGATGAGTAATTTTGGATGTATGCACTCAAATTTGAAGATATGACAAGAACAAGAATTGTAGTACTTTGAATCTATTTTAAACTATTCAAGTTCTTAAAAAAAGTTAAGTTTAATTGGGTGAAATATTGTGCACACACAAAAGTGTTCCTATTTTTCTTAATAAAATTTAGCATGGTGTCTAGCGTGTGCCCCCTTGTTTTTTCTTTAGTATTTTTAAATACGGGTTGGTGGAAATATAGTTAGAGTGAGTACTAGATATGTATTTTTTGCAGTTTTTTTTGTGATTTTTGAAAGTGGACGCATCTTGAAAAATGTGTCACTGATCTTGTGCATCACATAACTTACAAAATATATAAAAAATGTGTAAAGAATGAAATGTAGAAAAAACCTATATATTTTTTTAATTTTGATAAATGGATCAAAAGTGATAAAGAAAAATCAATACATATGTATATGAGGAAAATAGAAGCATTAGAAAAATAAATTAAAAACTTATATGTTAATACATTTCAAATTCAAAGAAAATTATATGGTTAAAAGGCTAAGATGTGTAACATTTTGGTGGTAGTTTTATTAAATATCATTATATAATATATAAACTTGATGAAATACAAGTTGAAAAACTCCATTGAAGGTCAAAACATGTGAATGGAAACAAGTTAACAATCCAAGTCTTTAGGCTCATTTCCCAAAAGTATTCTAGGCTGAAATTGATAAGAAAAAAATTATTTATAAAAAGTGAGTGTTTTATATAACATGTTGGTCTTATGAATCACGCTCTCCTTATAAATGAATTCATATTGTAGCATCATAAATTGTCACCCTTGAAAATTTCAAACTCATTTTTTCTCCCCCTTAAATTATTCGACCTAATTAAATCCCTAATTTCCTAAATTATGCATTCTATGACCCATTTTAACAATTATCAACAAATTGCAAGGAGAAAATAAATGCATTCATCTAATACTTTACCCTCGACACCTTAATTTCTAAAAAATAGGGCTAGGACATATTCGCCTAGGGAAAATTAGTACCCCTATTTTGGTTCCAAATTTAAATATGTCATTGTCAACATTTTATTATTTTAAATTCAAGTGTCCAAAGTTGTCTATCAAGATTTCATTTATGGGAAATTAGAATAATTTCATATAAATGCCTAGTTATTGCATCATCTGAAAAGGAACAAGGAAAATATAGGAAATTACTGGAGAAATTATTATCAAGAGAAAGTCAAGAGAAGTCAAGAGCAACATTTTTAGTGATTTATTGCAACAATTCAAGATCCAAGAATCATGCCAAATCATATATGAGTTTATGCATGCCTATGTTATCATTGTTTATGAAGGTTAACCCTTTTGTAGCTCTCCAAGCAATTCAAGCAAGAAAGATCCAAACCATGAGGAGATGTGCATGAATTTAGTCTTTCAAGGAAGCCATTGAAGGGTGGTGAGTTGTATCACTTTTTCGATTCATCATTCCACTTTATCATTTATCCCTATCCCTCAAAAGGATACATTTTCTATCATTGAAATTACCATTGTGGAAGTGGAAATACTAACACAGGGTTTGAATAAGGAAAGCCCCTAAATGGCACAACCCTTCCTCTCTCCTTGACTGTGCATGTTTTAGGTTTGAAAGAGATTGCAGGAGGCTTGAAGATCAATTATTTATCATTGCAAAAAAAACCATACTCCTTGAAAACAAATGAAAACTCAATTACAGACATATTCAACAGTGATATAGAAAATTTGTAGGAAAAAATGGAAAGCTCTGATTTGGCACCGAAGGATTGTAAAAATAGATCTAAAATCCCTCTACAAGGATGCATTCACACGGGAAAATTAGTCCTCCAAAACCATTGTCCTGCTCTATCCATTTGAATTGTTCAGATTTGTCTATGAATTTCTGTGTTTGCTATTTTTGCATCAGAATAGTTATTTGCATTATTAGCCTAGTTGAATTATTGCATTTCATCTCAAATTTAGTCAAGGGTAGGTTGAATCACCTTTTAGGTTGTAAATTATCCTTATCCATTGTCCAAATTCATCAAACCCCACTACCTCAAATCCTACATGAAATGTTTAGGAAAAGAGCTGGAAACCCAGGGTCTAATCCTACGGTTTTATTCTTTCTATGTATCATTTTGGTGAGTGTAGAAACAAAAAACATGCATACATGTCAATCCAATAGTTTAATCAAATAACCTTCATTTCATCCTTCAAATTAAATAAATCCACTTCATCATTACATCATTTAAATAAATCAATTAAATCCTAGCACTTCATTAATTAACCTTTATCTTGCATCATCCCTTTAATTAAATAAATCAAACATTCATTTAATTAAATCCCAAATTCATATTTCTCCCCTTTTGATTTAAATATATCCAAATATTCAAGTCAAAGGGGTCAAACTCACCTAATCATCATTAAGCTAATCTAATCCTAATTAGCCTAACCTAACCACCCATCACATCCTCTAGATATTCCCACTTGCACAAATAAATCAATTTATTGATTTATTAAAATCCTTATTTTCCATCAACATGGCATCTTTGAGGAATATTCCCTCAAGTTTGAATTCAAAATCAAGTGGACATGTACATCCAACAAAGAAATTAATGTCTCTTACATGTCCCTTGCACAAGTCAAACTCAACATTTACTCTCAAATTCAAATTTGAAATCTCCCTCTCTTTGGCACATTGACCAAAATGTGCTCATCCTCAAGCCTATCACAAGTTGAAAAGTGGCCTCTTCTCATTGGTGGATCTTTAGTCCCACATCCTCTATGTTTGGCATTCTTTTATCACTTTTGGCCATAAATAGAGGTCTCCTCTATTATTCAAATCCTCCACAACTCCACAATCTTATGGAAAGTCGCTTTCTTAAACTGAGAACTGATTTTGTCCACCATCATTATCGTCTTCAAAGCAATTTCATCATTTAGCTTATCTATCAAGGATTGGGAAAAGGATTCTTTCCATAGAAGCACCAATCCACTATGAGATATGATTTACTTCATGTTTTATTGTATGCTTTCAATTAGTTTATCTAATCCTTTTGTTGTTTTGATTGCATCATGAAGCATGTTGATTTATTTCATAGGGATGTTGATAATTTGCTATGTTTTTAAAGTGCTAATCATGCTAATGTGTGTGTGTTAGTTTTAGCCATTTGCAGATTTTCACCATCCACAAAATGGCACTAGAAGGAGGGCTTTGAATTCCATAACACACCAGTTTATGTTAACACATTTGACGTTCGTTAACACATACGATGCTGCATTAACACAAGATATTCGTTAACACACCAGTTTTTGTTAACACATTCGACGTTCATTAACACGTACAATGCTGCATTAACAAAGGATATTCATTAACACATAATATTTGTTAACACATAAAACTGGTTAACGTAGACAGTGTGTTAACACAGATAGTGTGTTAATGCAGATAGTTTGTTAACACAGAAAACTAGTTAACGCAGACAGTCTGTTAACACAGACAGTTTGTTAACACGAACAGGCTTGTTAACACATACAGTTTGTTAATGCATGGATCTTGTTAATGCATATAGGAATTAAATGATGTTGCTGCATTCTCTGACACAGGCATTAGAATTTTTGAATATATATATATTTTTTTTAGAGCAGCAATAAATGTGTTACTTTTGTTAAGATGCTAGTATATTAAGATTGACATGTCTTGTGTATACTTTTTACAATACATGCATAAATCTTATTTGTAATGTTTGTAGGAAAAAGGTTAAGGTTGACATTTGAATCAAGCATTGGAAACGAGCGAGATTGGAGTTGAAGAAATTTTTTGCCTTGGAGGTTGAAATTCACATAGCATTTTTAAATGCTTCCATTTCATGCTTTAATTTTTTGTTTCAAATCAACTCATCTCTTTTTGGTCTCTTAAAATGAACACTTCAATCCAATAGTTTAATCAAATAACCTTCATTTCATCCTTCAAATTAAATAAATCCACTTCATCATTACATCATTTAAATAAATAAATTAAATCCTAGCACTTCATTAATTAACCTTTATCTTGCATCATCCCTTTAATTAAATAAATCAAGCATTCATTTAATTAAATCCCAAATTCATATTTCTCCCCTTTTGATTTAAATATATCCAAATATTCAAGTCAAAGGGGTCAAACTCACCTAATCATCATTAAGCTAATCTAATCCTAATTAGCCTAACCTAAGCACCCATCACATCCTCTAGATATTCCCACTTGCACAAATAAATCAATTTATTGATTTATTAAAATCCTTATTTTCCATCAACATGGCATCTTTGAAGAATATTCCCTCAAGTTTGAATTCAAAATCAAGTGGACATGTACATCCAACAAAGAAATTAATGTCTCTTACATGTCCCTTGCACAAGTCAAACTCAGCATTTACTCTCAAATTCAAATTTGAAATCTCCCTCTCTTTGGCACATTGACCAAAATGTGCTCATCCTCAAGCCTATCACAAGTTGACAAGTGGCCTCTTCTCATTGGTGGATCTTTAGTCCCACATCCTCTATGTTTGGCATTCTTTTATCACTTTTGGCCATAAATAGAGGTCTCCTCTATTATTCAAAGCCTCCACAACTCCACAATCTTATGCAAAGTCGCTTTCTTAAACTGAGAACTGATTTTGTCCACCATCATTATCGTCTTCAAAGCAATTTCATCATTTAGCTTATCTATCAAGGATTGGGAAAAGGCTTCTTTCTATAGAAGCACCAATCCACTATGAGATATGATTTACTTCATGTTTTATTGTATGCTTTCAATTAGTTTATCTAATCCTTTTGTTGTTTTGATTACATCATGAAGCATGTTGATTTATTTCATAGGGATGTTGATAATTTGCTATGATTTTAAAGTGCTAATCATGCTAATGTGTGTGTGTTAGTTTTAGCCATTTGCAGATTTTCACCATCCACAAAATGGCACTAGAAGGAGGGCTTTGAATTCCATAACACACCAGTTTATGTTAACACATTCGACGTTCGTTAACACATACGATGCTACATTAACACAGGATATTCATTAACACATAATATTTGTTAACATATATACGCTTGTTAACACAAATAGTTTGTTAACACAGAAAACTGGTTAATGCAGATAGTGTGTTAACACAGACAGTGTGTTAATGCAGATAGTTTGTTAACACAGAAAACTAGTTAACACAGACAGTCTGTTAACACAGACAGTTTGTTAACACGAACAGGCTTGTTAACACATACAGTTTGTTAATGAATGGATCTTGTTAATGCATATAGGAATTAAATGATGTTGCTGCATTCTCTGACACATACATTAGAATTTTTGAATACAGATTTTTGTTTTTTTAGAGTAGCAATAAATGTGTTACTTTTGTTAAGATGCTAGTATATTAAGATTGACATGTCTTTTGCATACTTTTTACAATACATGCATAAATCTTATTTGTAATGTTTGTAGGAAAAAGGTTAAGGTTGACATTTGAATCAAGCATTGGAAACGAGCGAGATTGGAGTTGAAGAAAATTTTTGCCTTGGAGGTTGAAATTCACATAGCATTTTTAGATGCTTCCATTTCATGCTTTAATTTTTTGTTTCAAATTAACTCATCTCTTTTTGGTCTCTTAAAATGAACACTTCAATTTTTCGTTGCAAAGGGTTAAAAAGAACATTAGACACTTACTAGCTTCAATTTGGGTTCTAAAAATTGAACAAAAACAACTCTCACACTTCATCTTGGTGTTTTAAAATGAATTCATCGTTACTTTGAGGCTAAAACGAACAAGTGTCTAAATTGTGTGATTTTTTCTTTGGTACATTTTGAGTGCGTATCCTCTCCCCTTGCGCTTTGTGCGATCTAGGGTGGAAGAGAAACAATCAAAATGCATTTTATTGCTTTGGATCTAAATATCCAAAATTATTAGTCATTTAATTTTTTGAAGTTAATGTTTAAAATAAATGAATCAAATAAACTTGATCCTCATTTGATTTGTCTTCGTTTTAATTGTTTGTTTTTGTCTTATAGGAAAGCGAGGAAGGAAAACGAAGAATAGAAAAAGGTAAAGGTGAAATCGACATTGGAATGAAGCGTTGGAGTTGACCGAAAACGAAAGGAAAGTTGGAGTTGAAGAATTGAGCATCAAACTTGAAACTCACAAAGCATTTTTAAATCCTTAAGGGCTTCCATTTCATGCTTTAATTTTCTGTTTTAAGCCATCTAGATCATTGTTTGTTTTCAAAGTTGGATTAAAATTGAACACTAGAAACTGACTAGACATTGTTTTTGGGATAAAATTGAACAAACAAACTTGAAATTTTCTTTTTGGTGCTTAAAATGAACTCATCATTGCTTTGAAAGGTTAAAATGAACATGTTTCTTTTATGTTTCGTAATCTCTTATTCAAAGTAATCTCATCTAAAAAGGCGTATGCACTTCTCTCGTGCTTCACAATGATCTTGAGAATCAAAAGTCTTTTCGGTGACATTAATTTGTATAAAAGATTGCCTCCACATTTTCAATTTGGGAACTAAAATTAAACAAAACACTTTGCGAGTGTGAGTTAGGTATATCGCATGTGTTCTCCCTTTATTTCTAAACGAAGGTCGATCGAACTATGGATGTGCTTGCTCGCTATTGTTTACCTTTAGAGGGACTTGCCTAAGAGACACATCCAAAAGGAGAACTGGAAGGTGACTCCAACTGGTTTTTCATTTAGGCTAGTATATAAATGGATAAGACATAAACTACAAGTCCTCATGGTATGTAGGCCTTAGCCGTACAGTGTCTTTCAGAATGGGGTACTACTGTAAAAAGTATAAGAGCCCCTAGTAGGATTGATGAAAGCCTTTAGTGGCTTGTTGCACGCTGGCAAGGTGCCATGTCCCTGATGTCCCATCATTAAGAACCTTGTTTGTAGCAGCTACCCAGTCCATCCAACGAGTTTATCAAAGTGGTGCATTGGAACTTAGATTCCAAGATGTTACTTGCCATGTCCGATCTTGGTTAAAATATAAAGGTTGCGACTTCATTCTTAACATACCTTTATATTTTTCCCTTGGTTGCATGTAAAATCATCTCTTCTACTATGGAGGGCATGAGGCAAGCCCACCAAGAAAAATGTACCAATTGAGCTAGGATGTTATATTGCTTGTGAGTCAGTTTGAAAACATAGTGCTTTGATCGAAAACATTGGGAAACCAACATTCAACGAATCATCAAATCTCAAACCCTTTAGGAGAAGCAAATATCCTTGAAAAAATTCACATGTTATTTTTTTCCCTTGGGATTCATATCCTTAGAGGCTTCTAAGCATTCGGATTTCATCTCAATTTGCTTCTACTAAATTCAACTTTAGGTAACCTTTCCCTTGATTTCCTCGATTTCCGCATAATGCACTTTGTGGGATGAAAGGGAATTAGGACATTGGACATTCAGTTGAAAACCTAATCAAGAGTGTGTTTGTGCTAAAAATAACTCAGTAAGCAAAGATTGAATCAATTGGACCCCACACATCTGCTTGGCATTTTTTTGATCATATGGTTTTCAAGCAAATATTGGTCTTTTGGCTTGAATTGCTCTTAGAGGAAAGGCATGTTCTTCACTATCTTGGTCTGGTAAACAAGTCCTTCCTAGGTTCATTTAGGATCAAATCAAACACTTCATCCAAATTCCAAACATCTATCAAAATCCATCCCACCAAAAAAATTTAGAGCTTTGGAAACATCATTCTAGACTTGGGTAGATCATCAAAATCAAAATCAAAATCACCTTGTTTAGTTAGGAGTATGGGAATGCATCCTTTCTCATACCTTTAGCTAAATTAGCAATCCTTTGGAACAAGTTCATCCTAAGATAACATCTAACATCTTAGGGTTTACAAGTTCATTATCCAAATCAAACCAATCAAAATCAAACCCTAAGTCTAGCATTGATCCAAAGTTCCTAAACATTCATCACCCATATCATTCACCCCTTTCATCCTTCATCTCATCAGTGGTTCTAAGAATCTTAGAGGTCACTTTTGCAACAAGGTTAAAACATAAGAGGAACATAGACTATAAACTTGATCCATACATCATGAGTAATCCAGGTCAACTAAGCTATCAAAGCCTTACAATGTCGATTGATTATCAACACTCACACTTATACAATCTGTACATGGGATTTTTCTCTCCTACAAACTTAAATGGTACAAATGTGAGCATGCCCAATCAAGATTTTGGAACACCTTTTTTGATGGTAGATCTAAATCCAAACCTACAAGTCTGTCAACCGAACAATCAGTGCATGAGCCTTCAAACGAACAACATCATCCCATCAAATCTCTACATGCCAAATGAGAATGTACCAAGTACAACTTTACCAAACATGAATGTTTTGAGTCCAAACTTGGTAAACTTTGGGATAAATATGTTCAAAAATCATACAAATACTGTTCAAAATCAAAACAAGATGTTAACAAGTTAAGGTAACACCATGTAAAATCAAAGTTACCTAAATCAAGGCAATAAGGTTCCCAACAAAGTTCAACTTCAACCCATAATGCCAAATTTAAACATCATCGCAAATCAAAACATTATCCAAGATTAGTTTGTCCATGATCCCATTCAAATACCACAAGGGCACATTCCAAATATGATTCAACAAAAGCCAAATCAAGGGAATCAAATTCAAAATCAAGATCAAATGTCGCTAGAGGAACTTGCTTCACATGCCAAACTAATTGAATTATTGAGCCAAGAGATATCGTCACTCCAAAATCAATACACTCTTCCATTGATTAATCCATGTCATCAAAGGAGTGAGTTGTGTCCACAATAGCGTCAAGAACAAAGCCAAGAAGATGGACATCAAGATCAACCCCATCTTGAAGATCAATCATCACAAGGTCAATTTAAAGTGTAAATCTCACAAAGAAACAAGCGGAAATACACACCACTTGGGAGACCAATGGAATTAGTCCTACAACAATTGGTACAAGAAAATATCATCAAAATCCCCTTTTACATGAACTATTAAGAACCAAACATAAAACCGCCAAGGTATAACGAGAAACACCTTTGTGATTATCATAGAATAAAGGGACACAAAACATCAGATTGTGTTCGGCTCAAAAAACTCATCCAAAACCTGATTGATCAAAAGATAATCACTATTGGGGACAATGATAGCATTGGAAATCTCTCCACCACAACTATTGAGAACAAGGATCAAGATCAATCCATCACTGAGCACCTTCAAGCTATTTCTACTTCATCCAATGATTAAATCAACATATGTCAAGGGTCAATTTTCAATCATGATCAAAGTCCACTAACCAACAATGATTCAATCAAAGAAATGCCAACATCACTTGACCTTATGGTTAAAGACATTGGAAATCCCTCCACCACAATTGTTGAAAACAATGATCAAGATCTATCCATCAATAAAGATGGTTTTGCCTCATCCAATGATGCATCGACCAATGATCATGTTGAAAATGTATCTACATTGCCTTATGAGTTAGAGGGAATATCTCAAGAATTTATTCCAAAGTATGATCAATGTCTTTCACCAAAGTCTAGCAATGGTCCTTTCCAAGACATATTGACATCCTTCGACCTCATGGTTACAGATACTGAAGGAACCCTTAACTCGACACTTGAGGATATTGAACCACTCACCATGTCTAATAATGACATCCAAGAACCCTTTGTAAGAAATCCATCCTTTGAAACTAACCCATGTCAAGAACTTGATCTAAAGCATGTCGAAAGCAACTCTGAAATCATTCAAGATAGAGAATTTGTATCTTTGAGCTACTATAATGATCTAATGGAAACTCTCCTATCTATGCAAGATGCACATACTCCTCCATCTACCCATGAGATGATTTCTGTGGATGGACATGTAGATGATCTTCATCTAGAACAATATTATGTTACACAAAAAGAGCAGATAATTAATTCCTACAGCCAAAGAGAGTTGTCAACATCAGTATCAGATATATCCCAAATATTGACTGAGGACATCATAAATAAAGATATCCAGCATTATCTGTTCAAGCAAACAAGTTAGATAGAATAGTATAATTCAGAGTTAGCGGAGCAGCAAATTGAAATGTCACCTATGGTGGTCATTTATCAGAGAATGCACTCTAAACAGGAACTCTTGAAACAAGAAAAATCAAAGCACGAAGGTACTACTTCCACAATACTGGGGGCAACTTTGTCTCTAGAAAACGTCAACATAGGGAGCACAAAGAGTCCTTATGATGAAACTAGTGTCAATACTACAACCAACCACGTCATGGATCTTCATCCACCCATCACCCCATCCATGAATTGGGACCAACATCAAAAGAAAGAATTGAATCAAAGTACCAAGAGTGTTATCAAAGAAAAAGAAGATGAGAAGCATAATGGACAAATCAAATACAAATGGATACCAAAGAACACAAAGAAAGATTATCCCTATCAAACTCCATTAGTCAAAGAAACTATGGGGAAAAATAAAAAAGGGAAAAATATCCATCAAGGATGTCCACAAAAGCAAAAGCAGGCTTTTCAAGCGACATACAAAGTGCATCAAGCAATTGGTCCTAATTCCATGCACACTTTCGTATCCACCCATGATTCTCATCTTCCCAAGTTTGGAGAGTCAAAGGTTCCAAACTGTCAACCAATCCATCTTTTATCCCTAAACACACTCCATCCACGCCTCCACAGATGATATCCAATTCTCAAATTGACCATGTATTGGCAATGACCCTTCATCATAAGGATTTTGAAGGCAATCTATCGCGATGTACGCACAGAGACATAGTTAACCCTGGTATCAATAAAGCAGATCAAGAATCTCAAAGTTGCATTCAAGTGCACATATCTTGGTAAAGAAACTTCTTCAAGCAGGATATCGATGGCACATTATGACAAGGGAATCTACATTGACACCTTGTAATTCGGCATGAGCTTAAAATCTTTCAGAAAAATAAAAAAAATTAAAAATATGAAAATCCAAAAAAATTAGAAAAAATGATTGAAAACAGTGAAGATAAAAAATCGTCCTCTAGTGAAAACCGCATGTGTGACGCTTTGGGAAAGACCATGATGAAAACCTGGAAAACAGGCATCATGAGTAAGAATCAAGCATCTATGTGCACTAGTTCAGGTGAAAGCGTCTCATCCCATCCGTACTAAATCCAACATTCCATCCATTTCAGCCATAATAAATCCATTCATCCATGAACCATTTATCCATCTGCATCCATGGTTCAAGTTATCTTGATCTTGATGAAAGTTTGATGCACACTTTACACTTGCTTATGGTAAACATCTTGACATGGGTCATTTTCACTAATCCTATCCTATCTAACATTATCTAAGCTATGTAGCATTATCTGAGCTATGAAGCATTATCCAATGATAATTCTTTATTGAACACCTTATCTTATCGCAAGATAATCCATGGCATCCTTTGCATGCTTACCATATCCATCCATCCATACACCAATCTGAGCATCCATCCATAACATTCCATACATTGCTAGACATTAGGGGCAGATATGTACATCTTGCTTCGAGAATAAATCTTGGTCTATATCCTCCAACTTATGTGGTGATCCGAACATTGGAAAATGTGAAATCAAATTGGTCAACCACCAGTGAGTAAAATTCCAAATCACTAGCCCATGGCATATTTTGACGAGAAGATGTTCTTTATCAGTCTTCATCTTTCATCGAACATCAATCCAAATAATCACTATCAGTCACATCTAGTTTGCATGTTAATGTCGCATCAATCATTCAAACATCTTTTGTTTCAAACCAAGCTTCATCAATCATGATCAAATCAAATCCAATCAAGAAATTATCAGGATATCCTTGTGTTGCTTAACACTATCCTTGCATTGTTGTGCATCCTCAACAATGTTATCATCATTAGTCTTGATCAAGTCATCATCAATCCATCATCATCTTGGGGATATCTTTCCCAATCCTTGTGTTGCTTAACACTATCCTTGCATTGTTGTGCATCCTCAACAATGTTATCATCATCAATCCTAATCAATCTTGGTCAATCCAATCCTTGCATTGTTGTGTATCCTCAACAATGTTATCATCATCATCAATCCATCAATTCGATCAGTCAACCTTAGCTTGGTCTTCAACAAAATCCCAAATAGAGCACTGATATCATATCCATATCCAAATCGTCAAAATTGTGCGAAAAATCCAAAAACATTCAAAACATTGAAAAGTCCAAAAACATTCATGAAAGTTAAAAAAAAATTCAAAAACATTAGAATCTGAACTACGTCGTCTCTAAGCTTAAACGTAGGCAAGGCTAATCTTTAATCAGCCCCCGAGACATCAAAATCCAAAAACATTCGAAAAACATCAAAATCCAAAAACATTCGAAAAACAAAAAATCCAAAAACATTTGAAAAACATCAAAATCCAAAAACATTCGAAAAACATCAAAATCCAAAAACATTCGAAAAAACATCAAAATCGAAAAACATTCAAAAAACTCAAAATCCAAAAAACATTCAAAAAACACAAAACCTCAAAACATCGCAAAATTCAAAAATCAAAACATTTGTAAAAATCTCAAAAATACCAAAAACAGCCTCAAAACATTTCAAAACATTAAAAACATCCAAATATTTGAAAAGATCCATCCATCTCATCTTGCTTGCACCCGCAATAATCAATCATCCATAATAAACTGATCGTCACCTTCATCCTTTGGAAAAACAATCACAACAATTGGCAAAAGCAAAGCTTCAATCGTAAAATCAAAAGCAAACAACAAACCTTTAAAACAAAATCAAACTCTTGATCATTTTCAAAAATGTCAATCAACCTTATATCAACAGCCTATCAATCACCTTATCAATCCATCATCATCCTATACAATGCATGTCCTAGGATATATCGTTCCGACAATGGGCATCATTTTGGATATCACCTTGAATTCTTATCCTATCAAAACACATCCCTCTGGCTGAAGGTATGAAGAACATTGGCTTGTTTGCGCACTTGATCTTTTCTTTTGATTTATCTTATTGCACTCATTCCAAGGACCTCTCGATGATATCCAAACAAAGGATTTAGAGAGATAGGAATGGGGCAACGATCATTATCATTTTTTCTGTTGTGCTTGTTGGACGCTCTTGTAATATAACTTGGCGAATACTTGCCTTTTTAGGTACATCCTAGCAAGGTTTCCGTATGTCAGTTGTGAGCAAGAATACTCATATCTATTTATCGAGTCAAATTCCATCGCACTAGGTACAACGCCATCCTGGTTCTTTATACCTTGATGCATCGTATCTATGTGTGTTATCAAACATAAGGTAAGTAGCCCTTTTAAAATCCCAATCCTTGATAAGTGAATCATCATCATCATCCTCATCATAATCATCTATCATCATCATCATCATCTCTAGTAAAGTCTCGTTAGATCATGGGCTTGTTGGATCCTCTTGTCATCATCTAATTTATTCTTTTCCGCACTAACATCATGTCATGAGTAGTTTATCATCATCACCAGTGCATCCATCCTACATCCACAAACCATCAACATTCTACATATCATAATCACAACATATCATCATCATAATATAGATCTGTTAGTCTAAGCATCTCATAAATCATACATTTTCACAATCGTAGCATATCACATCATCCATCTCATCCATCATCACATCATATCATCATTTAAGTTGTTTAAGATAATATAGATTTGTTATTCTAAGCATCTTGAAACCATCTCATTTGCATCATCATCCATAACCATCCATCTTGAACCTCTTTATCGCGAGATCGACCCTCAAATCGAATCTTTTTGCTCGATCTCTTGAGGGGGAAATGTACCAGTGTACTTTCCGCTGGGGCAGCCGAAAAATTAAAAAAAATTGAATTTTGATCGCGGCAAGTTTATTCTTTGAACCAATGCAACAAGTACACTGCTTCAAAGAGGGGAAAAATGTAGACACACAAAATATGCATACATGTCAATCCAATAGTTTAATCAAATAACCTTCATTTCATCCTTCAAATTAAATAAATCCACTTCATCATTACATCATTTAAATAAATCAATTAAATCCTAACACTTCATTAATTAACCTCTATCTTGCATCATCCCTTTAATTAAATAAATCAAACATTCATTTAATTAAATCCCAAATTCATATTTCTCCCCTTTTTATTTAAATATATCCAAATATTCAAGTCAAAGGGGTCAAACTCACCTAATCATCATTAAGCTAATCTAATCCTAATTAGCCTAACCTAAGCACCCATCACATCCTCTAGATATTCCCACTTGCACAAATAAATCAATTTATTGATTTATTAAAATCCTTATTTTCCATCAGCATGGCATCTTTGAGGAATATTCCCTCAAGTTTGAATTCAAAATCAAGTGGACATGTACATCCAACAAATAAATTAATGTCTCTTACATGTCCCTTGCACAAGTCAAACTCAACATTTACTCTCAAATTCAAATTTGAAATCTCTCTCTTTGGCACATTGACCAAAATGTGTTCATCCTCAAGCCAATCACAAGTTGACAAGTGGCCTCTTCTCATTGGTGGATCTTTAGTCCCGCATCCTCCATGTTTGGCATTCTTTTATCACTTTTGGCCATAATTAGAGGTCTCCTCTATTATTCAAATCCTCCACAACTCCACAATCTTATGCAAAGTCGCTCTCTTAAACTGAGAATTGATTTCGTCCACCATCATTATCATCTTCAAAGCAATTTCATCATTTAGCTTATATATCAAGGATTGGGAAAGGGCTTCTTTCCATAGAAGCACCAATCCACTATGAGATATGATTTACTTCATGTTTTATTATATGCTTTCAATTAGTTTATCTAATCCTTTTGTTGTTTTGATTGCATCATGAAGCATGTTGATTTATTTCATAGGGATGTTGATAATTTGCTATGTTTTTAAAGTGCTAATCATGTTAATGTGTGTGTGTTAGTTTTAGCCATTTACAAATTTTCACCATCCACAAAATGGCGCTAGAAGGAGGGCTTTCAATTCCATAACACACCAGTTTTTGTTAACACATTCAACATTCGTTAACACATACGATGTTGCATTAACACATGATATTCATTAACATAGAATATTTGTTAACACATATACACTTGTTAACGCAGATAGTTTGTTAACACAGGTAGTGTGTTAACGCAGATAGTTTGTTAACACAGAAAACTGGTTAACGCAGACAGTGTGTTAACATAAACAGTTTGTTAACACAAATAGGCTTGTTAACACATGCAGTTTGTTAACGCATGGATCTTGTTAATGCATATAGGAGTTAAATGATGTTGCTGCATTCTCTGACACAGGCATTAGAATTTTTGAATACAGATTTTTTTTTTTTTTCAAGCAGCAATAAATGTGTTACTTTTGTTAAGATGCTAGTATATTAACATTGACATGTCTTGTGTATACTTTTTACAATACATGCATAAATCTTATTTGTAATGTTTGTAGAAAAAAGGTTAAGGTTGACATTTGAATCGAGCATTGGAAACGAGCGAGATTGGAGTTGAAGAAAAATTGTGCCTTGGAGCTTGAAATTGACATAGCATTTTTAAATGCTTCCATTTAATGCTTTAATTTTTTGTTTCAAATCAACTCATCTCTTTTTGGTCTCTTAAAATGAACACTTCAATTTTTCGTTGCAAAGGGTTAAAAAGAACATTAGACACTTACTAGCTTGTATTTGGGTTCTAAAAATTGAACAAAAACAACTCTCACACTTCATCTTGGTGTTTTAAAATGAATTCATCGTTACTTTGAGGCTAAAACGAACAAGTGTCTAAATTGTGTGATTTTTTCTTTGGTACATTTTGAGTGCGTATCCTCTCCCCTTGTGCTTTGTGCGATCTAGGGTGGAAGAGAAACAATCAAAATGCATTTTATTGCTTTGGATCTAAATATCCAAAATTATTAGTCATTTAATTTTTTGAAGTTAATGTTTAAAATAAATGAATCAAATAAACTTGATCCTCATTTGATTTGTCTTCTTTTTAATTGTTTGTTTTTGTCTTATAGGAAAGCGAGGAAGGAAAACGAAGAAAAGAAAAAGGTAAAGGTGAAATCGACATTGGAATGAAGCGTTGGAGTTGACCGAAAACGAAAGGAAAGTTGGAGTTGAAGAATTGAGCATCAAACTTGAAACTCACAAAGCATTTTTTAATGCTTAAGGGCTTCCATTTCATGCTTTAATTTTCTGTTTTAAGCCATCTAGATCATTGTTTTTTTTCAAAGTTGGATTAAAATTGAACACTAGAAACTGACTAGACATTGTTTTTGGAATAAAATTTAACAAACAAACTTGAAATTTTCTTTTTGGTGCTTAAAACGAACTCATCATTGCTTTGAAAGGTTAAAATGAACATGTTTCTTTTATGTTTCGTAATCTCTTATTCAAAGTAATCTCATCTAAAAAGGCGTATGCACTTCTCTCGTGCTTCACAATGATCTTGAGAATCAAAAGTCTTTTCGGTGACATTAATTTTCATAAAAGATTGCCTCCACATTTTCAATTTGGGAACTAAAATTGAACAAAACACTTTGCGAGTGTGAGTTAGGTATATCGCATGTGTTCTCCCTTTATTTCTAAATGAAGGTCGATTGAACTATGGATGTGCTTGCTCGCTATTGTTTACCTTTAGAGGGACTTTCCTAAGAGACACATCTGAAAGGAGAACTCGAAGGCGACTCCAACTGGTTTTTCATTCAGGCCGGTATATAAATGGATAAGACATAAACTACAAGTCCTCATGGTATGTAGGCCTTAGCCGTACAGTGTCTTTCAGAATGGGGTACTACTGTAAAAAGTATAAGAGCCCCTAGTAGGATTGATGAAAGCCTTTAGTGGCTTGTTGCACGCTGGCAAGGTGCCATGTCCCTGATGTCCCATAATTAAGAACCTTGTTTGTAGCAGCCAACCAGTCCATCCAACGAGTTATAAAATAGTTTGTCATAAGTTGCATAAAAGATTGCCTCCACATTTTCAATTTGGGAACTAAAATTGAACAAAACACTTTGCGAGTGTGAGTTAGGTATATCGCATGTGTTCTCCCTTTATTTCTAAACGAGGGTCAGTCGAACTATGGATGTGCTTGCTCGCTATTGTTTACCTTTAGAGGGACTTGCCTAAGAGACACATCCGAAAGGAGAACTCGAAGGCAACTCCAACTGGTTTTTCATTCGGGCCGGTATATAAATGGATAAGACTAAACTGCAAGTCCTCATGGTATGTAGGTCTTAGCCGTACAGTGTCTTTCAGAAGAGGGTACTACTGTAATAAGTATAAGAGCCCCTAGTAGGATTGATTAAAGCCTTTAGTGGCTTGCTGGACGCTTGCAAGGTGCCATGTCCCCGATGTCCCGTCATTAAGAACCTTGTTTGTAGCAGCCAACCAGTCCATCCAACGAGTTATCACATAGTTTCTCATACATATAACACTATAAATAAGAAGAAAATAAAAATGCCAACATCCATCCCATTAGCTCAACCATACCTCCCACCTTCACCTAAAATTTTGCGGCATAGTGGTAAGGAGTATGATCTTGTCGAGCAACTTCATAATATCATAACAGTCCTGCCAAGATTTCCTTGTGCAATTTGACTCAAGCATGAATGTTTATCATGACATGCTTCATAATTCTTTGTAAAAAAAATTTGTCCCTCCTAGTGCTCGACCAAATGATGTGGCATCTTTTCTTGAGAGTATGAATTCTGAAACTAATTTGGATATTGTCTTTCATTAAAATTAATTACCCCCTTTAGAAACACAAAAAAAATGATGCCTTGATAATAATGGTTACCGTCAATAGGAATGGTATTAGGTGTACCCTTATTAACAATGTTTTAGGGATTAATGTTTGTAGTGTTCACATTTTAAATAAAATTGGAGTGGATAAGAATTGTATTCAACCAATTGATTTTTCTATCCATGGTTTTGACAATGTGAGAAGACAACCACTTGGTGTGATTACATTACCTATTAATATTGGTCCTATTATGTTACAAACTCCCATCCATGTCATTCCTTGTGATCTTTCATATATTATTCTCTTGGGTAGACCATGAATTCATGAGATGAAAGGAGTGCCTTCAACACTTCATTGTTCAATATAATACACATATAACAATAAGGTTTACATGATAAACGCTAATCCTAAATCTATTTTTTTTTACAAATTGAAATATGAATAGAGAGTCCTTTTAGAATATTGATACCAACTTGAAAAGTGGAACCTTTTCAAATTAAAGATAAATATGAGTGCCTTCTATCCATGACCATGTTGTTGGATGATGATTGGGGATCACTAGATTTCAAACCTACATTCATGGGTGAATACATGATCACAATCAAAATTAAAAAAAGAGAAAGAATCCATAGTGGTATCAACACAATCTATCATTGAATCATGAAAACATCCAATTGCACAACTTCTAGCAAGGAGGAAAACACAAATTACACATCCAATTATGATGAAATTGATTATGAGAAACCACCTTCCTTGAAAGAAATGAAAGCTATTTAAGGAAGAGGTCATCAACATTTGAAATAATTTGGCTATAATGGAAAAGGATTTGTTTTAAAAGAACAAGGTATTTGTGTCCATGTAGAGCTCAAGACACAAGAAAAAATAAAAAGTATTGGTTGTTGTCCTTCAAACATAACAACAAAAATATCTTCACTTAATCATGCAATATTCTCCAAAGACAAAGCATTAGTTGCTACTCCTTTCCATGTGGTAGTTGTAGTATCACACAATACTCACTACCATGCATGGGGGTATAAATTAAGTTTTATGTAACTGTATTTCATTTCACAAAGAGTAGCATATTGTCATTCATTTTTGGGCTAATCTTTGTCCCTACCTTGGATTGTTTCAATCCAAAGTTTGCTCATATATTGTTGATATTAGGTGCATATATCAGTAAGATTTTCCTTTAGATGCATAATCTACACATATCTAGAGACTCCGAGCTCAAATTTATTGGTTTCAAGGTGGAAAAAGTGTTGGTAGATTTTTAAGTTTTGAAGATCAATCTTGATATTATGATTTATGGGTATTTAAATGAGTGTCCAAATCATATGAATGTTGAAAAAATGTATCCATTTCATGGATGAAAAGCCTCATTATGCTCCATTTCATGAAGTAGTTGTTAGAGTACCCTTCTTTCAGCCTTACCAAGCTAATCATGATGTTGATTTTACACCTAATTACAAAGAAACTAGCATGCACAGTATAAATACCTCCCACCCACCCCAATTTAGCCTTGTTGGTAGCCTGTACATAAGCCAAATTAGCTTCAAGAAGCCTGTTTTCTTTAAAGCTAGTAGTATACCCTTCCCTACCAGTTCCAAGAGAGTGAAAAGGAGGAGATCACAAGCCTAAAGTGTACATTGCTTGAGATCACAAAGCAGATAGAAGAGATGAACAAAGAATGAGATTACAACATGCAACAGGAAGAGTTTGCTTACCAAGCTTATCTCCAACAATAGGAACAACAATATTATGAGGCCTTTTGTTATCAACAAAATATGGAAGAAAAAAAAGCATGAAGAAGAAGAGGAGGAACAAATGAGTCAATTTCTAGCCCAAGTTAGTACTTGGTTACAAGTTGAAGCTACCCAAAACCAATCCATTAATCCTCAGTTTCAGTCATATCAAGAGCCTGAACCAAGTCATCAAAGTATTGAATAGCCATGGTGGAATTCTTGGACCAAGCATCTTAATTTTTAAATGCCAAACTTTGGTAAGGCTATTCCTTGTATGCCAATCCAAGATCAGAAAGAGGAAAAGGATGCAGAACCTAAATTAGTCAAGATTCCAAGTTGGTCTAATGGGAAAAAGGAAGAGTTAGTGAAGGTAAAAAGGGAGTCATATGTTGTCTACAAGCCTCCATATGATATACAAGATGAGAAATCAGACTTCTTACAAGGAGGTAAGATTGAAAATGAAACTCTATGGCAAGAGGAGCAGGAGGTTGTTGCTGTTTGTACTGTATCCCAAGCTAAATATGAGCATAATGCATGTGAGGAGGATGTTGGATTAGGCTTGCCATTGAATCCCTTACATTTTGATTTATTTGAAAGGTTTTCTAATGATGTTTATAAGATGAATGAAAGCAGAGTACAAAGGTTACAAGGTAGAGATCTTTAGTTGCAAAGATAGAATGCCCAAATTTCATTGGAGAAGGCACCAAAGGCACCACATGAGGAGGAAGAATTTATTTCTTTGTTTGATCAAATACCTGGTTTTGTTAAGCAAGATGAAGAGAGCATACGAGTACCCAACTTACTAGCTGATTTGGGACAACCAAAAGATATTGCAAAACATGATGTACTATTGGTTCATGAAGGTGAGGATGAGGTTGAAGCCTCAGTCTATATGAAAGAGGAAAAGGATAGTCCTATTTTGGAGGATAATGAAAATGATTTGCATGAAGAATTTTACCATATTGAACAAATAGTCAAGCCAGAACTTGTGCTTAAAAAGGGTGATCTTAAATCTAAGGTGAGTCCTCTTAGGTAAACTAGTAAAGAAAATTTTGAAGATGACTCTTTTTGGGATGAATTAGAGGTTTTTTGTTCAAATTTAGATGTCAAACTAGAATCTTAGGAGGAAAAAATTCATGAGAAGCCATCTCAAGCACCTATTCTTCTTCAAGAGATCCAACATGTGTATGCATGTATTGATACCATTTCTTTGTTGAAAGGAGCACCAATTGTTTATTAAAATGTTTCGTTTGATGAGCACCGTTGGTTGAAGGTAAGTAATGCAGAAAAGGAAGAGGAGATCCAAATTGACAAGTTGGTAGCTACTAATAAGCATATTCATGTGGAAGAAGTAGTCATTCCTTCATTACTTGATGATAGATCAACATCTCCTTTAGATCATATTAAAATTGTGATAGATGATGTAACAACAGATATCAATCAAGAAACCAGGAGTATGAGCCAAAAGTTCATCCCTACAAGAGGATGTCCAATCAAGTATTTAGCTAGCAGAGAGATAAATAAGGAGACACATGTTATTGTTGTACCCAAAGAGGAGGTTGCAACCTTAGAACAACAAATCCAAATCACCTATTCACCTGATAACAACAGTATCTATGATCAGGTTCAGATGGTGAGTGAGTTTGTTTTTGTTCCTTAGAGATTTTTACAATATTCTATAGGGTATGTTCTTATGGGTTATATATTATCAAAAATAAATCACCTTGTAGAGCATCCTTTCTTAATCAGAAAGTGAAGTTATTTCCCAATACCAGTTAATGGCTTTGTCTAAACACTACCACTACTGGTTAGTGTAGGTTAGGTTAAGTTTTCTTTCCAGTTAATAAGTGCTGATTACACATCTATTTCAGTTCAGTTTTGGTTTTCCAGTAAGTGCTGATGGATACTTTGTTGGCTTAGTTCAAAGCCATTGTAGTTTTCTTTCAAGTTTTGTTTTGCCGTTGTTCATTTCTAACAGCTGAGTTACAAATATTTTTTCTGAGAACCAAGGAATAGGAATTGACTCCTATTCCCAATGGATAAGTTTATGCTACTAGTGTAAAAAAATGATTAGCAGGAAAGCACATAGCAAAGGTTGCCAAAAATGTTACCAAATTGTGCTTTTCAGCCCAATTTGGTCAGGCTGAGACAACATTGATGTTTTACTTTGAAGAAAGAGGAAGGCACACAAAAAATTCTACTAGAATTTTATTATCATTACACAAAGATGCCATAAAATGAAATATTTCAGTTTTCATTTATGCATTTGTTTTATAGAAAGAGAAAAGATACCAATTTGTCTCTTTGTGGGAACACTAGAAGGCTTGATTTTTATACCAATAAAATGAAGAAAAATTGGTAGTCTCTTTGCTCAAACATACCTTAGAAGATGTCAAATTAAAAATACAGGTTGAGAAATATAAAGATCCTTACAAAACCAGAGGGACAAAGGAGGAAAGAAAGAATGCTATCAAACAACATTTAGCAAAATTGAAAAAACTAGAGTCAGAAAAAGAAGAGCTCCAAAAATAGCTAAAGTAGCAAAAGAAACCCAAGTATGGGTCATCCAAGGAAATGAGAAATAAGGCTGCTAGGTACATTGACCATGGCTATAAAATTCCGCCATGGTAGAAAAATAAACCATCTACTTCAAAACATTATGAGAAAGGTGACATTGACATTATTGTTGTTTTCAAAAAACTTGATTTGCTTCTCAATGATGTAGCTGACCTTAAGTGCTCACTAAAAACCTAACAAAAGGAAATAAGGAATATTTTTGCAATAGTAGGAGAGAGAAATCCTCTTCAAGGTTGATCAACAAAATTATGCTAAATCTGAATCTAAGCTAGGAACTCAACCAAAGGAAACAAAAGTGGAAAGAAGCAATGATAGTGGAAGTTTAATATAGGAGACAAAAGACATGTCCTATTCTCTTTTGCTTGCTAACAATGGGAATTACATAAGAATTAATTTTTGTTTCCTAGGTTTTAAGAAAATTCCCATGGATGCTTTCATTGATACATGATCTTCTAGGTCCTTGGAAAAAACAAATGCCATCCCACCTGAATTCTGGAAGCCCGAACCAGACCTTCCTCACAACTATGCTATTAATAGAGAACAGATTCATATGGGAAGATATGCTTAGGATGTACATGTGGAAATTATGGGAAAAAATTTTGTTACAAATTTTATTGAAAACAATGGTCTTGAAGATGATGTTCTGTTAGGTTATCTATTCCTCACTAAATATGAACCGCTTTAGTTTTAGAAGCACATGATTTCTTTAATGAATGAAGATGGCCAAATAGAAATTCCTGCACTCAAGATTGTTAATCATAAGTTTGAACAGAGTGAGAAAAGAGGGAAGAAAGAGTCAGTCAAAGAATTGGAAAAATCATCTACGAGAATGTTTGATGAAATCATAAACAAATTTGAATTTGAATGTTCTAGCATGAGTCCCTTGCAGTTTTGGTCACAAGAAGACAAGGAATGTGAAATCCAGTTGCGTCCAGAATGTCAGTCTGTGATCCCACGTGAGCGAGCATACTTGATGAGCTTGTCAAAATTAAAAGAAATAGATGAGCACTTGAATGAAGTACTTGAAGGACACTTCATATGCCCTAGAAAAAGTCCATTCTCTTGTCAAAAATTTTTGGTAAACAAAAGAGCTAAGAAGGAAAGAGGTAAGAAGAGATTTTGCATCAATTCCAAACCTCTAAATGATATCATCCTTCCATTTAATTACCCAATACCTTTTAGTGCTGATTTGATTAGAAGAGCTGCTAACAAGGTGTATTCAAAGTTTGATTGCAAATCAGGTTTCTAGCAAATAAAGGTAAAAGAATCAAATAGATATAAGACTGGATTTTCAATCCCACAAGGCTTATATGAATGGAATTTCATTATGTTTGGTCTTTGCACAACACCAACATATTTTTAGAGAAGAATGGACCAGGCACGTAGACATTTAAAAGATTTTTGTGCAATCTATATTGATGTCATAATCGTGTTCTCTGATTCAATAACAGATCATGTGCAACATCTTGAAGAGATTTTTGTAGCTATAAAAAAGCATGGAATATGCTTATCAGCTAAGAAAATGGTAATTGGTAAAGATCAAATTGATTTCCTAGGATTGCATCTAAACAAAGGAAAAATTCAGTTACAACCCCATATTTTGCAACACATTCAAGAATTCCCTGATATTCTATAGGATAAGAAGCAAATCCAAAGGTTTCTTGGTTGCATGAATTATGTCTCCCCATTCTACAAAGGTCTTGCAGAAGACAAGAAAGTGATCCAGGAACACCTCAAAGAAAATAAGGATGGATGGTCACTCAAAGCTATAGAGGTAGTTCAAAGAATAAAATCAAAATGTCAAAATTTTCCTTCTCTGCAAATTCCAATTCCTAATTTACCATTAATTCTATACACTGATGCTTCTGACACTACTTGTTCAACTGTGCTTATACATGAAGAAGAAAATGGCAAAAGATGTATCTACAGATATAGATCTAGAACCTTCATTGAGTTAGAATGCATATATCATATCTTTGAAAAACAAGTACTGGTAGTCAAAAAAGGTATTGAGAAATTCAAAATATTTCTTAAGCTAGTAAAATTTACAGTTAGAACAGACATCCAGGCAATGCGAAGCCTGCTAAAAAAGAAGCCTAATAAGGAAATTGCCCAGGGAAGGATTCCTAGATGGTATTTTGAATTTTTGGGTTATGTTTTTGAAATTGAATGGATAAAGGGAGAAAATAATCCATTAGCTAATGTATTAACAAGAGAACTTGCAAGATCCATATATCATGGAATTATCTTCAAAGAACCTGAATTTCAAAGATTAGATGGCACCTCAATGTTCCATAAGAAAAATGAATATGGAAGCTTCACTGCCTTGCCTTACTTACCCAATCATATTGTGGAACTACTTCTGGAAGCCTATTTCCTAGATAAATGGCTCAGAGAAATAAGGCAAACAATCTAGTATTACAATGGATAGCAAATTGTTGATTCAAATGAAGAAAAGGAATTCTTAGAACTCTTAGGATTGGAAAATGCTCCATTAAGACACTGGTGCAATAGATATGGAAAAATCCATGTACCCAATAGAGGATTCTTTGGAATGAATTGGTCTAAGTGTAGCAAAATGAATTTTCCTAAAACTTTAAAATATGATTTAGTTAGTAGAATAAGCTTGGATCAAGATTCATTTGAAGAATATAAAGATTTGTTAGGATCACGATTCAATCAATACATGAAATAATTCCTTGAATACATCCATCCTCAATTATGAAGCAAAATGATTAGGAGTATTGACTAGTACCTGGTACATTATCCTAGAACTGGATATGACTTCCCAAGAATTGAATTCTATCCTCTAGAATCTAGATGGAATCCAGAAGTAAAGATTGAAGATATGTAAATCAGATTGAGACCTGCATCTCTTGCCAGAAGAATTGAGTTGGATCATGTTTATTCACAAGATGACGTGGTCCAATTAGACTATGTTTTCCATCCATGATATGAAGATTGGAATTTTATCTATACACCACTACCTAATGATTTGATGGATCTTATCCCTTTTTGATGCTAGCACATGGGCATGTCTGTGACGTGATGTCACCCACATTAATATGTGACAATAGGATGCAACCCTTTCATAAAAATAAAGATCATTGTAGCCACTTACGAGTTTTACGTGGTCCCTTCTCACTCATGGGTGTCCAAAAAGTGATTGTCTTTTCTCCACTATGTTAGCGTTTATGATAGACTTCCTAATAGTTGTCTCCTTCATAGTGCAGTAGGTTTGTGGGACGTGTGTTACTATTGTATGGTCAAATTCTAAAATTAATTGTAAAATGCCTAAGGCGGTCCTCTTTTCCCTTATTTATAGGGGAGTGTGGGTTATTAAACCTTAGCATTTTACAATTAAGGTAAATAATCTTCATCTTCAAAAGATTCTTGTCTTTCATAGTACCTTCCTCTATCTTTTAGATCCTTAAATTTTAACATATAACTTGATTCAGGAACAACTTCTATTAATTCATACAAATAATTCATCCCAAGATAAATATTTCTACTATTTATTATTTCCCAATCCTGGTTTTCATATTCAAACATAGTGTTAAAGAATGTAGGACAACTGAGAGGGGGGGTGAATCAGTTGTCACATAAATTTAGTTTTAAAGCTCCAACATAAATCCATTCCATAATCACATGGTTCTATTATTAAACATAAGCACGAGATATAAAATAGAAAGCAAGATGTCACACTAAACACCAGATTTTACATGGAAAACCCAATGAGGGAAAAACCATAGCAAGGATTAACTCACAATATAAAATTGTTCTAGAATTGAAAATATAAGGCTCACTTCCAAGGGCTCATTGCCCAGAAAGGACTCACTATCCAGATACAAAAGATTACTACTAACAGGGAGGCTCATTTCCTACAAAAAGATTTATAGAACAAAAGAAGGCTTTATAGCCAAAATGAACTGAGAATAATGCACCTAACAAGTGTTGATACAATTCTAGTGATGATTAATACACTAACTCAACACACTTCATCATATTCGTTCACTTTCGCACTTCAACTGCCAACATCCACACTTTTTTCACATTAATCTTCAACCCTGTCCAATATATATACTTGACTCAACTGCAAGCATCAATTAGGTCGACCTAATTAGATGCATTTCATATTTACCAAAATTACCAACCATCAGCTCAAATCATTCACAACATATTTCAAGAAGGTTATTCAAATTTCCAACATGCTACCTTGTTTCGGAAAGGACCTAAAATAGGTCACACATATATCCGCATAGAAAAATAAATTCATCATATTATAATTTCTTGAAGAAGTTGGCCAAGAATAGACTTCAATGCAAAAGACAAAAACATTCTGTACGAGCACTAAATACATGAGATCTTGAAAGTAATTGCTCCTGACACCTACAAACCATTTCCCAAAACTGCAAGTAGTAATAGTCGACTGTGGAGGAGTGGGAACAAGAATACCAGAAAGAGTAGCATGAATACCAGTTCAGATACCGAACCAAAATACCAAATTAGGCACAACCTTAAACTTGTAATCACAACATGGTGACATCAATGACAACACAAAAACTGTAGAGATAGTCAATCTTCTTCATTTTTCCAACAATCTCCCCCTTTGTCATTGACACCAACATGGGACAAAAAATTCTCCTTCAAACTCTCACAACAATTTAAATTTCTCCTTACTACCAAAAACTCTTCAATTCCAATCTCTCCCCCTAACTTCAATCTCTCCCCCTTTGACATCAATGGCAAAGGGCAACCAAAAAGTATGTACAAAAATTTGAACATGGTAACATCAAAAGTCATAAGATTCAAAAAAAAAACTTCCAAATGACCAAAAATTTCTTCTACCCTTTTTCTTCTTCTTCACAGCAAAAACAACAGAAATCTAGAACATTCAGGATTCAAGTAAAAATAACGCTCTTCACCTAAAAAAATTTCTTGTATCTTTCCTCAAGAAATGGACATAGTTTCTTCTAGTTAAATGTAGTTGACTCCATCTGAGTGAAGATGTTTTCCAATAAGCCCAATAGAGTAAAAGACGGTGAACAATATGAACTCTATTCTTAACATCTTCTGCATCAGTAAGAATTCTGAAAAGATGGTCTAACGGAACCTCAACAATATCCTTAAGGAGCCAGAAAGTATTAACTACATCATCTCTCTGTCTTTGCACAACAACTAGTTCAACTTGTAGTTCACCAAATCTCAATCTTTTCTTTCCTTCTTTATCTTCTAAGATGTCAAAACTCTTTCCAAAACCATTTACTTCTGAATCAATTGCTTCAATTTTACTTCTGAAATTGTCTACCATAGTAGGCCACCAGAGACAATACTTGTAAATATCAGATATTTCTTTAATGCACTTCTGTGTTTCCACAATCAGTTCAGATAATATGCCTTTAGCTTTGTTACACCTCTTTTTATCCAAAGCTTCAAATTTATGTCCTTTCGGACCTTCAAGTAACATTCTTTCTTCAACAATACCAACACAATTTTCTAGCAAGAAATTAGAAACAACTGATACACCGATACCTCTCCAAAGTAGGTATTCTACTAAAGCATCATCAATCTTCAATCTATCAATAGGAGAGACTACACTTCATAATTCACCAAGCTTCTTCATCTTCCCCTTAACTAACATAGACTGGATGTCATCAGAGGATACATTCTCCTTTTCATCTGAAATTTTAATGATCTCTTTAGTTATAACTTTCTTCTTCTTTGATTCTGGAGGGGATTCACTAATGAAAATCTCCAATTTCCTTTTACTAGAGGATTAGCCCACCTCAAATTGACTCAAAGCAAAAATACCAGAGAAAAGATTTAATTTCAAAGATGTGAAATAAGATTTACACATACTTGCATAGTCTAACAACGCCTCCAGATATATGTAAACTTGTTTTCCAATAGGAATCCCAAATTCCTATACCACATTATCTTTTCCTGGCAGGGAACTCAAAAATTAAAACACCAAGTATACTAGCAAAGATCTGAAATGAAAGGGATAACCCTCAATTACTGACATTCGAACATTCTTAGAAAGATTCTCAAGCAACAAGCTACACAAATAAATTTTCCTATTCTCCTTAACCATCATGTGCACAATATGAACAACAATGGCCGATGTGGAACCTTCAAAATTTCTTAAATAGACCTTGTAAGAAATGTCATACCCAACATACCTTACAGCCAGATCTTCAAGAGTGTTTATAAATAAAGCTCGTGGGTATTTACAAATACTAGTCAATTCCTCAACATCTTTATACTTTACAGTTTTCTTTCCAGGAAGGTCACCGATACTGCATAAGCAAGTGACTGCCTCTATCGATACCTTTGTAACCAAGTAGGGTTTGTACAATACAATGCTTCCATTCTTGAAATGATTCAATAAGAACAAGATAAACTCTTTATTGACAACCCACAAAAATTCACCCCACAAATCCATACCTAGGGTTTTGATGTTTTGTAATTCATCTTGGTTCAACCCTAGTTCCATTTCTTTCATCTTCCTATGATCAAATTCCTTTAGCTCAATTCCTTTCAACTTCAGAGGGAGGACATCACTTGATTATTTTTCCATTTCTATGCTTTCTTTAATTCCTTATTCAAGACTTCTTCATTTTTCTTCTTCTACCCTTTTTGCAAACAAAGAAACAAATTCTTTGATTACTTGAGTTAATTTCTTCGAATTTCTTCTAGAATTGCTTTGGCTAGCTTCAAGATCGCTGAGGTTCTTCAAATGCTCAATTAATCAAGAAGACTCACAAGATTTCAACTTATACTCCATTGAATTTTCCCTAACCATGCATTAATTGCAGCAAACATCAAAAAGCTACTAAAAACATCTTTCCCAACACAAAAAACCCTAATTCAGTCCGCAAAATTCCATACCAACATGATTTCTTTCGGTTCCTTTTATAAAACTTATTAATGCTTATTTTTCACATTCCAACCTCATGCTAGCCTCTGACATGCCATACAATAGGAGGTTTTGTAATTTTTCTGATAATGCTCCCCCTAAGACCTTGCTAGGTCTAATTACAGAATAAGTTGTCTATACCGGATGGGGGCACAAACCCATCAGTAGTTTCAAGTTTTTCTTCTTCCTCTTTCTTCTTCCATATCTTATTCATCTCTTGTTTCATTTCTTCTTTTCCAATCTTCTTTACCAGATCATTCTTCTCTACTGGAGTAGATAGACTACTTTCCATTCTTACTTCTATAAAACTTTGAGATATGTCTAGGTTTATTATAGTTATAGCAAACAACATTTTTTATATTAGTTTGACCTCCATTACCTCTTGACCCACACTGATTTTCTCTATGTCCAAATTTGTTGCATGTATAGCAGTAGTCATTAAAGGATTGATTCATTCTGCCTCCATGAAATTTGTTCATTATTACCCTGCTGATCATTCTCACCTGAGATCTACATTTAGTAGCCTTATGTCCAAATTTCTTGCATGAAAAATATTTTCTAGAAAAAGAGCCAGGAAACTGATTCTAATTCATTCTGCTTTTGCATTATGTTGCTTTATGACCATAATTATTACAAGAAAAACAAATACCATTGAAAGAGGGATACCTCTGGGCTTTAGGTTGTCTCACAGGCTATCTTCTTGCAAACTTCCTCTTCTGATTACCCTTGTCTTGAGTCATTTTATTTCCCTTAGAAATTTCACCTGCATCATTTCCCAAACTAGCTTTGTCTTTACTTGATTTATGTCCAACAATCAATTATTCAAGCTTATTGGAGCTAGAGTTGAATTTGTTCTCACAAAGATTTTCCTTCTCTGGTTTAATCCTTAGGTTCACCACCTCCTGTTCAAGTTTAGAGAATACATCAGCTTTGTTCTGCACCATTGTATTCAGACATTCTTCAATTCTTTTCTTTTCTTCTACTAACACTTTCAATCGAATTATTTCTTGTTTCAACTGCTCACTTACTTCTCTGTGTCTTTCCTTGAATTTCATCAGTTGTTCTTTCAAATTCCGGACACATTCATTTGCATCATCAAGATTTTCCTTCAGATCTCTATTTTCTCTTTCCACTTTGTTAAGATCCTTAGGAGCAATCTGGAGCTCTCCTTTATCATCCATCTAATCAATCTTCAGGACCCTCCTTAAGCAGTTAAGCTCTTCACCAAGGAACCAAAGCTCTGATACCAATTGTTAAAGGATGCAACACAACTAAGAGGGGGGGTGAATTAGTTGTCACAAAAATTTAGTTTTAAAGCTCCAACATAAATCCATTGCACAATCACACTATTTTGTTATTAAACATAAGCAAGAGATACAAAACAAAATGCAAGATAACACACTAAAGACCAGATTTTACGTGGAAAAACTAATGAGGGAAAAACCACGGTGAGGATTAACTCATAATATAAAATTGTTCTAGAACTGAAAATATAAGGCTCACTGCCCAAAAAGGACTCACTATCCAAATACAAAAGCTAACTGCTTACAGGGAGGCTCACTGCTTGCAAAAAAAATTATAGAACAAAAGAAGGCTTTATAGCCAAAATGAACTGAGAATAATGCACCTAGCAAGTGTTGATATAGTTCCGGTGATGCTCAATACATTGACTCAACACACTTCATTATATTTGCTCACTTTCTTGCACATTGTCGCACTTCAACTGACAACATCCACACTTTTTTCACATCAATCTTCAACCCTATCCAATATATATACTTGACTCAACCACAAGCATTAATTAGGTCGACCTAATTAGATGCATTTCATATTTACCAAAATTACCAACCGTCGGCTCCAATAGTTCACAACATATTTCAAGAAGGTAATTCAAATCTTCAGCACACTACCTTGTGTCAACAAGGACCTAAAATAGGATGCACATATATCCGCATAGCAAAATTAATTCATCATATTATAATTTCTTGAAGAAGTCGGCCAAGAATAGACTTCAATGTAAAAGACAAAAACATTTTGTACAAGCACCAGATACGTGAGATATTGAAAGTACATGCTCCCGAAACCTACAAACCATTTCCCAAAACTGCAAGTAGTAATAGGCAATTGCAAAGGAGTGCAGACAAGAATACTAGAGAGAGCAACATGAATACCGATTCATATATTGGACCAAAATACCGGATTAGGCACAACCTTAAACTTGTAATCACAACATGGTGACATCAATGACAACACATAAAACTATAGAGATAGTCAATCTTCATTTTTCCAACACATGGCATAGATATTTGTTCCAGGATTTAACTTCTTAGGACAATTTGCTACATAGTGAGGTCCTTTACAGATAAAACATTTCATGCCTTTTGGGGCTTGCTTATTTATTTTCCTAAGTATGGTGGAGGTTGTCTTGAGAATTTCCTTTTCTTATAAGGAACCACCTTATATTTCTTTTTCCCATACTTCCCATGTTTACTTCTTTTAAAGTAAAATTCCCTTTCATGTTTGTTTTTTGAGCATCTATTGCATCTGGATTTCTTGCCACAACCTTTTTTCTTGAACTGTTTGAGTTGTGTAAAATCATTCAACTGGTTAATAGGAGGAAATCACAAAATTCTTTGAGGTTGCAATTATAATTGTATTAATCTTTATTGGCTTGAAGTACGCCCAACAGACACTATTTTTCTAGTTTATAGCCAATAAACTTTTTTAACTCAACAAATGTACATTTTTCTACTATTAAGTGCTCTTTCCTTATTATGTAGTCTTTTTCCCATCTGCCTGAACTATAAGGTAGGGAATCAAGGTAATACTACTTTGTAGTTAAATCATGCATCTTATCTGTAACTATCATGTATTTCTAAAATACCAAATTATATGCATGAAACTTAGCCAAATTCTTAAGTTTCATAGTTTGGAGAATATTATTGGCTTCTGTTGCTTGATTTTTAATATCCCCACAAAAGAGATCAATGAGCAACACCTTGAATTCTTCAAATCCAGTAGTGAATATGTCATTTTTCCCCATATATTTTTGTTTTACATAATCATGTTCTTCATCAAGGGGAGTTCTTTGGCATACATTTGGTAGATTATTCCACTAGTTTCTTAATTTTCTAGAGAGCAATCTAACATCACAGAGAACCTTTGCTTGCTCAATCCATGAGCCAATTCTATCAAACATATTTTCTAAAGTATCTTCCCAAGTGCAGATTGTATCATATGGCTCCACAATCTTATCAATATTGAGAATGTATCCACTTGTAGCAAATGGCCTCATTTTCTTTGGTTTAGCATTCTCCGTGATATAATTTTTCATTTCTATATCCATGTCTACAAGCTTTTTTGTAGACTCCCATGGTTCTATTTCTTGCAAATGTTTGTAACCAGTGAAATCTAAATCTAATTCATCAAATTCATTATTTACAGTATCTAAAGAAAATTGAGAAATTTTAGAATCACTTAAAGACATCTCAAAAGTATTTACATCAAATGTTTCTTCTTTTGATTCTTTGTTGGAATAACCAAGTTCATCCATATACACTGGTTCTGTCTGTTATTCTTCTACATTTAATTCTTGTAACCAATCCCTTATTTTTCCCTTCTCTTCCTAATTAGCTAAGGTATGTTCTTTGACATTGGGCATAGGCACATAAGCTGAGGGCTTATGAATTTTGGAGGATGACTCAATTATCTCTTCTTTCTCATCCTTCCTTGTGTGGGTCCTCTGTTGTATAATTATTTTCTTTTGTTTGGGGACTTATTGATCTTTAGATTTTTCTTTTCTCTCTCTCTCTTCTTCAAAAGAACTATCATGGCCAGTTTGTGCTTTTCTATTTTTCTTTGTGACTAGCCTAATATTTTCTATCTTTCTAGCTACAACATCTATGAGTAGCTTTTGATCTTCTGCATCTTGCTTTCTAGATTTTTCATGATGCTTTTTTTATTTTCATAGATGGATGTTAGGTAGCCATCTTGTTGAGTTTGGCTAGTTACCATGGTTCTAACATCTTGTTGTTCTTGGATGACTTGGTAGCTTACACTAGAAAGATTTTTTATAATAGAAGAGGACTGTTCAATTTTTGTAACAAGAGAACTGACTTTGTTTTGGGTAGAAGAAACATTATTCAATTCTATCTGAGTCTTCAAAAAATTATTTCCTAAACTTCTAATATCCACAACCATATCATCAAGATTTTCCTGGGCTAAGATTTTACTAGGCTATCCAATTCCTTTGGGATTTTGAATTTTTTTGTTTTTCTCCTAGATCTACATGTAACCTGGCTTCATATCGACACTAAATATTTTTGTCTGGATTAATGAAAGTGAAAAATTCAGGGGTTGGCCATCTACTATTTTCATAGCCTTTTACTTCTTGCTCCTTTCCCTTCATTTCTAATTTATACATGCTTTTCTTTTCAACACCTGCTCAAGGGAGTTTTTCTTTCATCATGCAACCTTTTTCTCCCATCTTAGTTAATTTAATCCCTTTTCCTTTTTTATCAGACTTATCTTCATCTTTTGGAGTTAGAGCTAGTTTCTGACTCACTTCTTGGACTAATTTATCCATTAACTTTGGATTGCTTCTTAAATCTGAAAGTGAAACTAAAGAAGCTTCAAAAGGATAAGGGTTGACTAGGGATGATGATAAAAGGGAAAGTGGCTAGATTATCCAATGGATTCTTTAGGATTGCAGTCCATATATGGCTTATTAGAGGTGCTTGGGAAATTTCTTGACAATGAATATGACTGTGTCGATAGACTGGGTCTGCCACTAGTAGACACTTCTGGTTGTTCAAATAGAGTTTCATTAGGTAAAGATTAGAGGTGAATTTTGGAAACTCATCTACTTCGCACACAAGGTTTTGTTGACCATAGACTATGGGGTGGTGTAGGTAATTTTTGAAATCTAGGTTGTGACTGGTTGATGAGTTTCTCAATGATTGGGAATACTATGTAAAACCCTTCATGATTGATATTTCTACCATAATTTAAAATGTGTGAATTACCTTCTAGGTAACTTACCCCAACTGGAAAATTTCAAGGTGGAAAGACCATATTAAACAACCTATAGATACATCTACCACCAACTATGGCATAGACAAAATTGGGCTGAAGCTCATTACCTTTGACTTGTAATAGGAGACAAAAATCAAATTGGACATATTTTTCTTCTAAGCTAATGGTGAAATTGGGATGAATATAAATGTGGTCATCACCACATTTGGACTCATTAGGGGCATTAGTAAGGATACCTCAAAACTGAACAATTAAAACTTGGTCCCAAATCCTACAACAGGTGTCAATAAGACTACCAAAGTATTATGTTCCTATATCATAGTCAAAGTGGGGATGGACAATAATGTTAATGTAAGAAAATGGACATGGAAATATCCCTTTTCACACCATCGCTTGATATTGGTTGGCAGTAAGAATGGATGATAGATGGGATAGATTCTAGTTCCAGATGTTTTAAGATTTAATTCAGATTGTGTAACATAGTGCATCATTTTAGCCTTAATAACTTTCTCAGGATACATGTTTGAGATCTTGACTTTTGCAAATTTGAAGTTCCCTTTTTCATCAACACATTCATCTTTTTCCTTAAAATAGTTATGTATGAGAGAAGAGAGAGAGTTACTAGCATTCATAGATCGCTGACTAGCCATTGTAGGAGGATTATAACTTACTTGTGTGTTTCGATCCTTTTTCCATGCCTTTCCTTCATCTTCAATACAGGATTTATGGGCTTACTGTAGGTTTGCAGCTACTCACAATCCTACTTTGCAGCTTTCAGCTCCAAATCCAAGAACAATAGTTCATCGTCGGCTTAGAATTTGTTGGCTATTTGACTTATGAACAATATACAAAATGATGGCTAATAGAAGGAGGAAAAAAAGAGTACAAAATGCAAAAAATTTGAGGGATGATAAGCTCCTTTGAGTTAAAAAATTCAAAACATGGGGCATTAGATGCAAATCCAGGAATAATTTCGAAAGTAAAACTACCTTTAGGCATTATAAACACAACAGGATCTGATACCAATTTTTGCGGAAACACTAGAAGGCTTAATTTTTATTGCAAAATTATATTGAAACATTCATCATATAGATTGCATATAGATTTTTGATCTCTTTTGTGATAGAGGATGTAAAAATAGATCTCAATCAAGAAACTAGGAGTGTGAGCCAAAAGCTCATCCTTGCAAGAGGATGTCCAAATTGGGATTTGGCTGGTAGAGAGCTAAATAAGGAGACACATGTTATTGTTGTACCCAAAGAGGAGGTTGCAACCTTAGAATAGTAGAGAAAAACCACCTATTCACCCCATAACAATAGTATCTATGATTAGGTTCAGCTGGTGAGTGAGTTTGTTTTTGTTCTTTAGAGAGTTTTGCAATATTCTATAGGGTATGTTCTTATAGGTCATATCTTATTAGAAATAAATCACCTTGTAGAGCATCCTTTCTTAATCAGAAAGGGAAGTTATTTCCCAATACTAGTTAATGGATTTGTCTAAACACTACCACTGTTGGTTAGTGTAGGTTAGGTTAAGTTTTCTTTCCAGTTAATAAGTGTTGATTGCACATATATTTCAGTTCAGTTTTGGTTTTCCAATAAGTGCTGATGCATAGTTTGTTGGCTTAGTTTAGAGTCATTGTAGTTTTCTTTCAAGTTTTCTTTTGCTATTGTTCATTTCTAACACCTGAGTTATAGAGAGTTTTTCTGAGAACCGAGGAATAGGAATTGACTCCTATGCCCACTAGATAAGTTTATGCTATTTATCTAAAAAAATGCTTAGTAGGCAAGCACATAGCAGAGGTCACCAAAAATGTTACCAAATTGTGCTTTTCAGCCCAATTTGGTCAGGTTGAGATAACATTGATGCTTTACTTTGAAGAAAGAGGAAGGTACACAAAAAATTCTAGTAGAATTTCATTATCATTAACAAAGATGCCATAAAATGAATTATTTCAATTTCATTTATGCAATTTTTTCATATAAAGAGTACACAAACTTTGCATAAAATAAGTTTCTTTTATTCATTTTACAAAAGTATGCTGATAAGTTTCCCACACAAGCTATGAGAATAACTGAAATGATGCAACATAAAAGAAAATTATACATTTGAAGAGGAAAAAATGATGAACACATGAAAGGAAAAGGGATCTATCATTACCTGAATGATGAACCCCAATGTTGATCTGGTAAATCTTCAACTCTCTTCATTGGTAAGCTCCAAAAATTCCTACAAGAAATAGAGGAGAGGATGTTAGAGCTTGGGATTCCAATTCTTCTCATATGTAATATCAACAAATATACAACCTAATTTTATGAAGCATTAAATTATTTGAGTAGTTATCACAAGTATCCAAGAAAAGCAAAGGATCATCAATAATCATAAGGCTATGAGCTTCATTATTTTTATTAACTTGTTTGTTCACTGTGTAGGTATAGGTACATTTTCCATTGTAGGATTAATTTTTTCAACGTCATAGTATGCAGAGGAAAATGTGGCTACCACAAGGGTTGAGCCCAACATATTGTCCTCTTAGATGCAAAAGAGGAATACAGTGTAAATTTCTTAAGTTAAAATGGGTACAAGTCATAGTAGTCACCTACATTCCATACAAAAGGTGAAAGGAGGGAAACATTTATAAAAGAAAATTAGTGATAAAGATTCAAAGGACAACAACCTTCACCATAGTCATAAGAGCTATGGTTTCAATCATTTTGCAATACCAGAGGCTTCAATCAAAGACAATAGTGTACTTTTCAATCATGATGAAAACCATTAAGTCATAAGTAATGGATATCATGGTGACAGTCCCTTTATACAATAATGACTTGCAAAAATTTATGAAGCCTTAGG